>PVJC01017891.1:0-31943 GCA_004026665.1 Murina feae
CCATTGCTCCCCTCCACCTAGTTCCCACCCCACCCTCTGTCCTTACCCCTCTTCTGTCCGCATCCATAGGTGTACAATTTTTGTCCAGTCTCGTCCTGCACCCGCAACACCCTTTACCCCCAAGAATTGTCAGTCCACTCCCTTTCTGTGCCCCTGATTCTATTCTATTCACCAGTTTATTCTGTTCATCAGATTTTTTTATTCACTTGATTTTTAGATTCACTTGTTGATAGATATGTATTTGTTCATAATTTTTATCTTTACCTTTTTCTTCTTCTTCCTCTTCTTAAAGAATACCTTTCAGCATTTCATATAATACTGGTTTGGTAGTGATGAACTCCTTTAGCTTTTTCTTGTCTGTGAAGCTCTTTATCTGACCTTCAATTCTGAATGATAGCTTTGCTGGGTAAAGTAATCTTAGTTTTAGGTTTTTGCTATTCATCACTTCGAATATTTCTTGCCCCACTCCCTGCTGGCCTTCATAGTTTCTGTTGAGAAATCAGTTGACAATCGTATGGGTACGCCCTTGCACGTAACTAACTGTTTTTCTCTTGCTGCTTTTAAGATTCTCTGTTTGTCTTTTGCTCTTGGTATTTTAATTATGATGTGTCTTGGTGTGGTCCTCTTTGGATTCTATGTTTGGGGCTCTCTACGCTGATTTTATTGTATTCTTTGAAGTCCTGGATTCTGTGCTAGAGAGAGTTCTATTTTATTTTTATAAACTCAAGTTCTTATCTCTAATGTTATTGAAAGGAGAATTAAAACTGCCAAATGGCTTATATTCTACAATCAGATGTATCAATCCTAATCATATTTAATAAGTTAAATAGTGAAATTAGATACATCAAATGTATCTTCACAATATTCAAACACCGTGGAGGAGAATAGGATTCTTTTGGGCATTAACTTTTTAAATTTGTATTCACTTTTTAAAAATTGACTTTTTAAGAAATAAACATCTTTAGCAATATGCCTTCTCAGTTACCTTGAATAAAAATATAAAATATGGCCCTAACCGGTTTAGCTCAGTGGATAGAGCATCGGCCTGCGGACTGAAGGGTCCCAGATTCGATTCCGGTCAAGGGCATGTACCTTGGTTGCGGGCACATCCCCAGTGGGGGGTGTGCAGGAGGCAGCTGATCGATGTTTCTCTCTCATCGAAGTTTCTAGCTCTCTATCCCTCTCCCTTCCTCTCTGTGAAAAATCAATAAAATATATTAAAATTATATATTTATATACATATACACATATATATATATATATATATATATATATATATATAATATGTATTATATATTGATGGCATACATACATCCTTATGTTATCCTGTCATTGGTGTTCTTAAAATTCTGTACATAGATTTTTTAAAAAGAATTAAGATTTTAAAAAATATTTTTTTATTGATTTTAAAGAGAGAGGAAGGGAGCAAGAGAGAGAGAGACCATAGCTTGGTTGCCTCCAATATGCACCCCTATGGGGGATCAAACCCATAACCCAGGCATGTGCCCTGACCAGGAATCAAACCGGCCACCTTTTGGTACACAGGACAATGCTCAACTGCCTGAGCCACACTACCCAGGGTTATACATAGATTTTTAAAAAGAAAAACATTAGTTGTTTGTACTATATGTTTAGAACTATCAAAAGTTGGGAGGAATTCAGGTTATATTCTTCCTTTTGCTGTTTTTTTAATTTAAAATATTTTTTAAAAAATCTTGTAAAAGTGTTGCAGCAACAGTATTAATAAGATTTGGCTAAATAGTAAAGAATCCAAAATCAGGGTGAGCCCTTACCATAAAGACAAACCTCCGCTGTTTCTTTTCTAGGCTGCCAAACTTGTGTCTGTTCTAAAGAAGGCACTTGAAATTACAAAGTGAGTATGAGGACTTCTCCCCAATAGATTTTTGAGAATAAACCCATCCAGCCATTCTCAACTCCCAAACCCCCATTTGAAGGAGTGGGTATGGAGTTTTCTTTTAATTTCAGTTGTGGAGTAGCTGAGCTTCTGCAAAGAAACTTGCTTTTCTTAATTTAGTTTCCTCTGTGCTTCCTGTTGAAGATATGTTTTCCCTTGACAATATAATAAATTTCATTTCTTTTTTCCCCCCCATTCCATTCACAGAGCGAGTCATGTAACCCCGCAGCCAGAAGATAGTTGGATCCCTTTACTCATTAATGCTGTTGATCATTGCATGAACAGAATCAAGGAACTCACTCAGAATGAACTTGAATTTTGAGTTTTCAGGCTCATTTGTATTCTCTCCCCTTTTCTTAATGTCACAGCCAGGCTCTGATGTCTGCTTTTAAAATGGGGCTAGAATGTTTTCTGGTTTGAAAGGGAGTTTCTGTCTATATTTATCAAGAGATACTTATTACTAAAGATTGTTGGTTAGGGCAGACTGGCAGTTATTTATAAAACATGGGCATGATATGTTTTTCTGCGCTAGCTACAAAAGATAATGGCTTGATTTTGTGTTTCTGAATCGCCTCTCAGAGATTTCTGGGGGAGCTGCCTCATTCTCTATTTGCAATAAAGTATATTGTTTCATTGTTAAAGATGTTGACAATTTCAATAAAATACTCACCTCTCAGTGCTTAAATGAGTACTCCAAAGATTCTTTCTACCAGAAACACAGGTGGAAACTAAAACATTGCTTTCCTTTAGGCTTAAAAGTATGAAGATCTGACTCTGTTCAGAGGTAGACATAGAACAAAACACTTGACTTTCAAGAAAGTGACTTTAAAGCCCCTCTTACTAACTGAGCATGTTACATAATATCATTATTCTTATTAAGTCCTTCTGAATATTATTACAGGTCACTCCATGCCTCTAAAATTATTTTGTGGTCTTGAGGTCATTAGTTATGTTTGTTCACCTTATTGAATCGGATTTATTTTTCTTATACATGCCTGTATTGTTTTCTGTTATGTATTACATGTTCCCAGATATAAATACAAAATTAAAAGCAAAAAAAAATTTAATTGACCTTTTAGAGAGAGGAAGGGGGGGAAAGAGATAAAGAGAAACATCGATATATTGCCTCCTGCACATGCCCCAACTAGCAATTGAATGTGGGTAAGTGTCCTGACTGGTAATTGAACCCACCATCTTTAGTGAACAGGATGACTTTCAAACCAACCAAGACATACTGGCCAGGGCTAAATACAAAATAATGAGAACAAAAAAAATCATTACTTTGTACAAAAGGAGTTCAGTTTTTATTCTTTCTTACAGGGCCTATTTTCTATGTACTTAATAATTTTAATATTTCTCTACTAGACCAAATTCATGTGATTAACATCAGACTTTAATTGTGTGATACTTAATACATATAGAACTCTCATAAAACTTATCTATAGCTGAATCTAGAAGATCATTCTATTCTTAAAATCCTATGTTTTGTATTTTATAGCTTTGTTCAGTCATCTTTGAGACTAAGGATAATGGTCAGGGATAGCATCCATCACTGTAATATTAGGGTTATCTAAAAATTCCATTTTTAGCAGTTTCAAAAATACATGATTTAAATGTTAGGTTCTTTTCCTTACCTGTACGTTAGTGAGCACTAACATGGTTATAAAAATCCTGAACCAGAAAAATCTGAATGTACTCATCTGAGTACCTTTTTAAAGATCTTTTATCACTCAAGCCCAGTAGTTTCCAAGGCAACTAGTCTTCACAGCTGCCTTACACTGGAATGACAGAAATGGACGTCTTTTCTGTTGATTTCTGGGAATCTAGTTTTGTCCTTGGTCACTCCTGCTCAACTTGAATGGAGATTCATTTGGTAAGCAAAGTTTCCCTTCCAGCACATTTGGTTTTAGAGCACAGATACAAGAGGGTGGCAAGGGGCAATGATGCTGGAGCTGGTCGTTTAAGCTGCAAGTTCAGGGGCCACCACAGTGACACTTGTGTAGTTGGTTAGGTTCTGGAACATGTTGCAGTCCATTTCCACAGTGAGCCGCTGGAGCCCCACCTTCACCGGTGTGATCCAGAACTGGGTGCACAAGGTGTTCCCAGGTCGCACGGGACCTAATCTGAAATAAAGGAAAAGGCAGGTGCTAGTTCTGTCCCAGGTTGATTGCTTTGCTGGTCCTAGTGACCCTGATCCTTTCCTACCTGAAGAGGTGGATCATGACCTAAGTACTTTGCTGTTGAAACAGGACGTTTTAAGGGGGTAGAGGACGGAAGCCGCTCTGTGGTGAGCAGTTTCAAGGGTGAGAAGAGAAATCCTATTCTAAGGGCTTCCAAGCTGTATCTGTTGTTTCTTTATCACCTGTGACTTCAGTCTGGTCCCAGTCTCGATAACAGGGTTGGGGTGTGTTTGGAAAAGCTATCGCTTTGGGACCCTCACACTGCTAAACACAGTGGGTATGGCAGGCGCATTGAGATGTCAATATGCCAACAGGTGTGGAGGGAGCCCTGTCAGCAGCCTCCTGGCCTGCCCGTGGACCTTATGATGACTGAGGGAATGGTACAGATTTTCTTTGAGGAGCCTTGCCCCACAATAGATCTGGAAGACCTCAGAAGTCTGGTTAAATATGGGCAGTCCCTCCTCTGACCTTATTGGCAAGAACGACTCATTGAGTTTCATGAGGCCAAGGCAGTGCCTCAATACTAGACAACCTGTCAGGGACCTCAAGGACAGTACAATAGTCATCGTGACTATATACTGTGTTATTCAGTGAAGGATGTAGTGGACATAATGAGAGGAGAGATGATGCAAGAAGATACTTGCAACATTTAAAACCAACAAGGGCCCTGACCGGTTTGGCTCAGTGGATAGAGCATTGGCCTGCGGACTGAAGGGTCCCGGGTTCGATTTTGGTCAAGGGTGTAGGTAGAGCACAGGAGGTTTATCTCGGTGCAGTGGCTGATGCAATGCTGTGAGCACACTCCAGCAGTTCAGATCTTTCTGGCAAACCAGGAAGATGGCAACGCCCGCCTGAGCCCCTCCTACAGCCACGTACACAGTACCCCGACCTTGACGCTCATTGGCTCTCCTAAGAAGATGTTCCATGATTGGCCACCTCTGCTATAAATACAGCTGTACTTCCTCAATAAAATTAGGCCTGCGTCACAGAACCTGGTCTCCGGAGTCGTGCATGCAAGTGTCCTAGCGCTAGGGGCTTCTCACCCCTGGGAGACTCCCTGCTTCACAAGGGCATGTACCTTGGTTGTAGGCACATTCCCAGTACGGAGTGTGGAGAAGGCAGCTGATCGATGTTTCTCTCTCATCGATGTTTCTAACTCTATCCCTCTCCCTTCCTCTCTGTAAAAAAAAAATCAATAAAATATATATTAAAAAAATAAAACCAACAAGGGACTAATACCTAGACTATACAGGCTACTTCTACAAATCGACAAGAAAAAAATGTGGATCCAAACACCAAAAGAAAAGTGGTCAAAGACGTTTAGAGAGGAATAAATGGAAAAGCCTTATAAACATACAAAGAGTTAAAACAATGATATATTGCCTCATTTCTATTAGACTGGAAAAAAGAGAAAGTTGGGTATTGCCATGAGCGGAGGAATAGTAGGAATATAGAAACTGTCATAGAGTGCTGGAGGGAGTGAGGCTCCTGCAGCCATTCTGCAAAGCTGATAGATAGTACCTGGTCAGACCAGGTCACATCCTATGACTCAGCAATTCTATTCCTGGGTATCTACATCCTTTCCTCCCCCACCAAAGTTTCAAACAAATACATAAGGGGACATGTGGAGATGTTCATTGCAGCATTATGTGTGGTGTTTGAGAGTTGGAGGTACTCTGGGTACCATTGCTATGAAGTAGGGTGGTAGGTAGCAGGAGATGTAGCAGAAACAATGGACTGGATATATGTGGATGAATCTTAAAAACAGATCTGAGTGAAAAGCAAGGAAAAGAATTAGATGTAACATCACACAATTTAAAAATACACACTCATGCCCTGGCCCGTATGGTTCAATTAGTTGGAGTGCTGTTCCATGCACTGAAGGGTCACAAGTTCGATTCCCAGTCAGGGCACATACCCGGTTGTGGGTTCAATCCCTGGCTGGGGCATGTGCAGGAGGCAACTGATCAATGTCTCTCTCACATCAGTGTTTCCCTCTCCCTCTCTCTCTCACTCTAAAATAAAAACAGAGGCTCATGAGGCAATAGTGCACATTTTACACATACTAACCAAATGATATGCAGTTGTTTGGAATGGGAGTAGGGATAAAAGAGAATAGTTGAACAAAATTCAAAATTGTGGTGGGCTTTAGTAGAATGTAGCTTTCAAGACAACCTCCCGTGATGTTCTCTAGTACCCACTCCTAACCCTGTCACCTGCACTCACCAACAACATTGAGGCTCTTCCTGCATGACAGGGCAGCAACCAGGGTCAGGGGGGTGCCTAAGGAGTACACAGCCTCCCTCACTCCTGTCCCCCTGGGATGAGATAAGCCCTATGCCCTTAGTTCTACTTCAGGGCGTATTTGCTCTGTCTCCATGGACACACCAAAAGACAGTTATTAACCTGGGGTCCAGTGTTTCTGATGAGTTGAGATGTGTCGTATGAGAAGCTGTGGCTCTTACCTGTAGCTCCTCTCTCTGTGAATAAGCCCCCTTCCGAAGACAGAGATCACACAGTCCTTCATGGGAGCATCTAGGGAGTTATGGATGCTGACTGAGGCCGTAAGAGGCTGATATTGCTCTGCTGCCTCTGGCATCTGTGGTAAGAGACACAGTTACGCCCCGTCCTGGCACCCTCCCTGTTCCCTCTTCATTACTCTCCTATCTCTGCCATCCTGACCGAAACACCACAGCTGTCTTCTTTACCCCCTGCCTGGTCTTCCTGCATTTACCCTCACACCGGATCTGTGTGCCTCTGATGGTGCCTCTCCTCCACTTAGAGACCATGGAGGGCTTCCCATTGTCTCTGGAATAAAGCTTCGGCTGGCATTCAGAGCCCTTCATGGTCTGACCCCAACCCACTTCTCCAACCTTATTTGTTCTTCCCTTGACTAAACATTCAACCCACATCAGGTGCTTTCCCTTCCCCAGCACACTCCTCAGACTCCTCCTTTGGTCCTCTCCTACTTGCAATGGCCTTACCCCCCTTCTGCATTGGAAGCTTACCCATTTTCCCCAGTGTAAATGCCACCTTCTCCATGAAGTCTTCCTCAAACTAATCAGATGGAATTAATCCCCTTTACTTCACTTATCCCATAGTGACTTTGTGGCTCTATTAAAGCATTTACATAGAAGACCAACATTGTGTCTCCCTTCCGCAACTATATCCTCTTTAAGGGCATGGACCAAATTGCATTACTTTTGGGCAGGGTAGATGTGGAAAGATGACTGGATCAAGAGCCATAAGTCTCTAAAATGTCCCACTAGTATGATCTTGGGCATATTGCTCTCCAGGAGAGCTTCCTCATCTGAATAATGGGAACAGTTCCACCCCACAGGGCTTTTGAAGGAAAAGAAATGAGGTGAAAATGCATTGGCCTATGTATTAAGTGTTCAATAAACACAGGCCATTATTATCCCTATAAGCATGGAGGCAACAACTGAGGAGGACCAACCTTTACTTAACCACAGAAGAAGTTGGAAGATTTAAACCTGAATAGCACATGTAAGAAAACATCTCTTTCAAGACAAGGAGCTCTCAGTATAGCATTTTCTGGTAATCCTGCAGCAGTCACCTGCACTGCTGCACACTTCAGTGTGATGGCCTCTGATTCTTTCTGAAATGAGGGCCTGAGTAGTAAGTAGCGCACGAGAACAATTTGGGGAAAGACTGGTGCCTACCTCAATGGCAAGGCGTGGTCTACAAATGGCGATGTCTTCCTGAGCAAAGCAGCTAAGGCTGGACTCTGAGTGTGTTGCCACAGCTGTAAGTCTGAGGAAGCTGTTCTCAGGTGGGCTTCGCTCAAAATGGGAGAAGGACAGGCTGGTGGTGATTCTCCTAACTGAGATACATGACAGACAAGTCAGTGCAAAAAGCTGAGCGTGTGTGCCCCGGAGACAAGCAATAGTTACACACACAATTCAGGAGTCAGGACCTCACTGAAGCCAGAAAGGAGACTCATTCCTCATAGCAATTTCAACTTTGAATTCATTCAAGAACCCATTCCTCACCCCCATCACCACCCTCAGTAACATTTTGGCCTACCACCTCCTTGGGGTTGTGGACACAGTCCCCGTGAGCTAGAACAAGTTAAGCTCTCTTGGCCTCAGTTTCTTTGTCTAATAATAATAATACCTGCCAGGTGGGATAGCTTGTGTTAAATGAGATACTGCAAATGAAGTATTTATCTCAGAACCTGCCGCACATTGTTACTGCATATATGCTGACTTAGATCCTTCCCGTTCTCTGCTTCTTCTCTTTCCCTTTAAAATAAAGTCATCCTTCATCCTTGAGGAATCCTTTCAAGCTCATGTTCCCATTCCCAAACTACAGACATAGACACCTACCCTAGCTCTCACTGCTCCTCTGGGAGGAGGATGTGTTTTTAAAACCTATGCTCCATCCTGACCTTACCAGTGCCTAGCTGTGTAACTTTGAGCAAATTATTTAACCTCTCTGTGTCTCGGTCTCCTCATCTGTAAAATGGAGATAATAATGATTCCTGCCTCATTAGGTTGTGAGGATAAATAAGGCAATGCACATATACACTTAACACACCATGTTTGCCACTAATAAATGCCCCAAAATGTGAGCTATAATTATTCTTGTTGTCTCTCATTTCCCCAAGAGTTGCACCATTAATTAAAACCCATCTCTCCCTGAGTGGGGGTGGGCAAAGGGTTTTGGGGTGGGGGAAATGGCAGACATCTCCTATAGTGTCAACAATAAAAAATTTAAATGAAAAACAATAATAAAAGCCATGGCCAGTGTGGCTCAGTTGGTTGAGAGTCATCCCATGCACCAAAAGGTTACTGGTTCAGTTCCCAGTCAGGGCACACGCCAGGAGTTTGGTCTGGGTAGGAGAGGCAATCAATTTGTGATTCTCTCTCACATCAATGTCTCTCTCTCTCTCTCAAATCAATAAAAACATATTTTTTAAAATCTATACTAATAAAAGGGTACTATGCAAATTAACCATCATTCTGCGACAAAGATGGTGGCGCCCATAGCCACAAAGATGGCGGTGCCAGCCCAAGCCACAGAGCCTTTGGGCAGGACGCTTGGCTTCCTTTGATGCGTCATCGACGAAGGAAGCCAAGCCTCCCAAAAGCCCCAGTCAGCTGCTGAGGGCTGGCCACTGGGCAGTGGCCACAGAGCTGGCCAGAGC
This sequence comes from Murina feae, assembly GCA_004026665.1. NCBI lineage: Eukaryota > Metazoa > Chordata > Mammalia > Chiroptera > Vespertilionidae > Murina > Murina feae. Next base: position 9,266 of record PVJC01017891.1, read on the forward strand.
ATGTGGGAGGCAGATCTGGCCTGCAGCAAAGGCAGGAGGCAGCTACAGCCTGAGTGAAGGTGGGAGGCAGTGGCTGGAGCGAAGGCCCAGGTCCTGGGTGCCAGAGGGAAACTGGTGCTGGCAGCCAGGGGAAGGAAGGCTTATTCTTGCACAAATCTTCATGCATTGGGCCTCTAATCCTATATAATAAAAGGGTAATATGCAAATTGACCCTAATAGCAGAACCACTGAGAATGACTGGTCACTATGACACACACTGACCATCAGGGGGCAGATGCTCAATGCAGGAGCTTCCCTCTGGTGGTCAGTGCACTCCTACAGGGGGGAGCTCTGCTCAGCCACAAAGCCAGGCTGATGCCTGCCAGTACAGCGGTGGTGGTGGAAGCCTCTGCCTTCTCAGCAGCACTAAGGATGTCCAACTGCAGCTTAGGTCTGCTCCCCACTGGCAAGCGGACATCCCCCAAGGGCTCCCAGGCTGCCCAGAGGAATGTCTGACTGCCAGCTTAGGCCTGATCCCCTGGGAAGCAGAACTAAGCCAGCAGGTGGACATCCCCCGAGGGGTCCCAGACTGTGAGAGGGCACAGGCTCGGCTGAGGGACCCCCCCACTCCCTCTCGAGTGCACAAATTTTTGTGCACTGGGCCTCTAATAAATAAATAAATAAATAAGTAAAAATTAAAAATGAAACCCCATTTCTCCTGAGGCTTCAGTCTTTTGCTCTCTGCTGATTATTTTCCTCAGCATGTAAGCAGATTTCACTTTCTCTCAAAGGAAAAACAAACAACCTTCCTATACCCAGTGTCTCTGACTACTACCCAACCTCTCTTCTTTAAAATTTTTTTTTATTCCTCACCCAAGGATATGTTCTTACTGATTTTTACAGAGAGAGGAAGGGAGAGAGAGAAACATCGATGTGAGGGAGAAACATCAATCAGTTGCCTCTTGTGCATGCCCCAACCAGGGAACCAACCCAGAGTAAGATCACCCTGTCGATAGTTGCTGTTCAGCCTTGTATCTCATGGCCCCTCTGCTGCATCGCTGGGTGCCGCCTTCCTGTCTTTGACTTTTCTGTCTCCCTTGCCCTCCGCTGTCTCCCTAACTGCCCCCTAACGCTGGTGTTGCCTGTGTTTCCTCTTCACCCTCTCTTCTTCTCACAGCTCTCAGTGTCCCCTTGAGCTCATTGATACCATGATCTGGTCTCCAAACCAGACCTTTATCTTGAATACCAGGCCTAGGCGTCCTGCTGCCTAATGGCCATCTCACGAGCTTTCACACCCAACATGCCACAAACAGAACCCATCATCTTCCCCCAAAACCTTTTCTTCCCCATTTACCCTATTGTAGAGGCTCCCTCAAACTGGAAGCACGCCGCCCGCCCCTCTACTCCACCACACACATGCACATACATACACATATCCACAAGTCCAATCTATAACTTCCTTTATATCTTTTCATTGGAAGTGCCGATAGTTTAGTTTGTCCTTCATTTCTTGATTATTAAAAAAACCTTTCAACCTCTAATCCAGTGCTTCTCAACACTGGATGCACGTTAGAATGATATGAGGAGCTTTATAAACAATCCCAATGCCAAAATCAATTAAATCAGACTCTGGTGGTGAGGCCCAGGTATCGGTATTTTTACAGTTCCCCAGGTGCACCCAAGGTTGAGAACCACAATTCTAACATGACCCCTTCCATTCCAATCTCCCAAAAGTTCTTTTTTAAAACTGAATTTCTAATCATATTAATCCCTGGTTCCTCATTGCGCAGAGAACAAAACCCAACTGCTTGGCATGACCTACAAGCTCCTGCATGATCTGGCCTCATCCAGCTCTCACACCTCACCCCCCCCCCCCACATACACACACACATACACTGCTCCGTTGTCTTCCCCACCCCGTCAGAAGGGGAACATGATAGAGTGGAGAGTGGGGTAGTGATTAAGAGACTGTTGCAATAATGTAGACAAGCTCTATTCCATTAATTCTATCTTGCCTGCACATTGAAATGACCCAAGGAATTACAATTTTTTTTAAAAAAAATGTTTGGCTCCAACCATGGAATTTCTGATTTAATTGGTCTGGGGTGAGTCTGACTGTAGGAACATTTGAGAACAACTACTCTTGTCCAGGAAATTTCAACCCTAGAATAACATGGGGAGTTTTTTAAAAAAATACCAGTGCCCGGACCCCACCCCGAGCCAATTAAATAAGGATCTCTGAGAGGAAGAACCTGCACACACGTTCCTCTGCCTGGAATGCCCGTGACTCACTTTTCTGCCCACCACTGTCCTACTCATCCTTTAGGACCGAGGCCACTTGACTTACCTGGAGGCAGCCCGTGCTCCAGGCTGGGTGCAAGCTCCCCTGCCATCCTATTCTGTTTACCTTGCCAAGCACTTCTGACACTACTGCTGTGGTCTGTGTACTTACCTCACTGCAAGCAGAATTGTGGGATTTTTTTTTTCTGTGTGAAGCACAAGAACTATATGGGTAGGGGGGAAGAGAGAGAGAGAGAGAGAGAAAGAGAGAGAGAGAGAGAGAGAGAGAGAGAGAGAGAGAGAGAGAGAGAGAGAGACCCCAGGAGCTAGAAGCCACCCATTGAGACCTGCAGGGGGAGCCTTATGGCCGCAGTCTGCCCAGGGTGGAAACTGGGTGACTGGGCATCTGGCAGAGCCATAAAGAGTTACCTAGGTTGGCACTGAGCGTAAGGAGCAGCTTCTCCCTCCAGAGCTCAGCAGCAAGGACGCCATTGTAGTACACAGCCTGCACCCCAATTGCCAGCTGCACAGCCTTCTCCTGGTCACTGGGGTTAACTAGGGTCACGGAGAACTGGGCATCCCCTCTCAAGGGTAGGGAGCTGGGTGCTTCCAAGAACAGGTACAGAGGATCAGTAGTCTTGAGACTGGGAGGATGGATGCCTTTATCTTCCTCATGCTCCAGTTTCTCTTTCTGGACTCTCTCCAGCACCTCTTTTTCTTGAAGAGATCCTGAACAACAGGAGAAACAAAGCAGGCCTCTTACCCAGCAGGCATAGGCCCTTCTAATAAAAGCCCAGGATTAAGATTTATTTACCCACGGCTGCTCAAATGCCAGTCACAAGAACTTTGCAAACCTCTAAGGGCATAATCAGCCTAAAAAAAAAAAAAGTTTGTGTTCGGCACAGACACAGCATGTCCCTTCCAAGTCACTCAAGGATTGAGTTCTTTTTCAACTGCCATAAATTTGTCCCTTGAACAGTTGGGAAAGCCAGCTTTCGGACAATCCACACCGTCTCTGAGGACAGTTTGGAAGAGACTTGAATCCTCCTAAGTAAAGGAGTTGGAACTTATTCCAAGGGTAATGGGGGCCATGGAATGTTCTGGAGCAAGGGTGTAAGATAATTATACTTGTGTCTTAGAAAGCTCGTTCTGGAAATGGAAAGTTTGGGAATGGAATAATGATGGAGAGACTACAGGCAGAGGGTACAGTTAGGTGACCATAGGAATACTGTGGACGAGAGATGACAAGGCCCTGGGTTACCTATAGGCGATGGGGAAGGAGATGAGGAGACAAATGTGAGAGTAATGTGGGGCAGTGAAGGAAAAGACGAGAGTGCACGCCTTATTATTGGAACAAATAGGTAGGCAGTAGTGCCATTAACTAATATGGAGGGAGGAACAGGCTAAGAGGGATTGGATAAGCAGGGGAGAGGAAGAACATCTTTTGGCCGCTGGGTTTAGTATTAAGTGTGTTGTTTCATAGCAAAATTGTGAGAAATTCTGCCCTTAGGAGATATTAGGGGATGTCTGGGGACATTTATGTTTGTCACAACTGGTGGTGGTGGTGGTGACTGGTGATGGAGGGGTGCTGGCATCTAGTGAAGAGAGGTCAGGAATGCTGCACAGCCCCTCACAACCAAGAGTTACCAGACTCAAAATGTCAACATGACTAAGGGGGTTGAGAAATATGGTGGGGAAAGAACTGCAACTCTCCATTGCCTGCATCCCCCTTGTTTGCTGTTTCAGGAGCTGAGGAGCCTGGGGCCTCCCCCTGGCCAAGTACCTTCAGGATACTTGTAGTTCTGAGTGATGTCCTCACAGCGGTCACTGCCCACACCTTTGGTGCTGATGTTGCTGCCCACATACTTAGTGTTGGAGTTGGTCAGTGCCAGTGTCCCATCCTCACAGCACTTCTAGACCACGCATGAGGCGTTTACTGAGGCAAAAATGTCTGCTACTGCGGGGGTCAGCCCCAGGGTCCCCTCCTTGACAGCTCTGACAGGGACCAGATCACAGGCCTTCAGGACTAAGGGAGAGAAAGGTCAGTGGGCAAGAGGAGCCACACCCAGACCTCTGCTTGGGTCAAAGCTCCACAACCTCAGTTCCCACCCTAGACCCTATTTTCCCTTCCTGGGATTAAGGTCAGAAATGGGCACTAAGCAGGGTTTCTAAGAGGGTGTGCAGAGGCGAGACAATGTTTAGTGACAATAATTTTGGTAATGGTCTGTGGCAGGAGCCCTCTCAGAAACTGGACAGGTAGAATCCCAGAGAAACAGTGCACAGGGGTTCCTGAGCCAGCTTTACTATGGTTGTGATAGGAATGGGTCACTGCTCTGTTGCTGGGGAAGGAAGAACCATCTTTTTACGGATCCTAAAGACCTTGTCTGAGCTTAAATCCAGATTCCTTCTATGAGCTTGAACCTATTTTGATACCCTCTTCCTCCATACCCAGAATCTCGAAAATCCCATTACAAGCCCCTGATTCGCACGCCTACCGGCTCCCTTAAGACTCCCGGCCTTTCACTGAGGTCCAGCTCTCTCACCTGTTGCTCTGAGGTGGGGCTGGCCTCCACAGCCTTGGGCTGAGATGGCTGACACCTTTGTCCCCATGGGCCCGCTGGCATCAGGTCAGCATTCTGCCAGCCACTATCATTCTCTCCACTTCTCTTGCTTTAGGGATTGCAAACCCCTTTTGGACCACCTGCTGTTCCTGTTTTCTCTCTGTGCAGCCCAAGGTAGTCCTGACCACCCCCCACCCCCTTACCTGCACCTCCCTTAGGAGCACTTGGGTATAGAATCTGCCATCCACCGTAACCCGGGGGCAAATCAGGCCGGGTCATCCAGCACTCTGTGGAAGTCTGGAAGATCCTGAAGGCAGCAAAGGAGCAATTTAAGTGTAAAAAAAGAGTCCCGAGGAGGTTCTAGAAATAGCAGTTGCTGTTGCCATGGGGACGGGAGTTGCTGTGTACAAGTGGCTGCAACATCAGGAAGGAGCGGGCATGCCACGAATGACCCTTAGCGCTCTGCCTCCTCTCAGTGCCGGGGCCACTCGGGGTGGTGGGTGCCCATGGGGTTAGGCCCCAGGTGTGGAGCCCTTCCATTCGGAGACCTCACGCCCTTGGGCTGCTCACCAGATGCGGCCCCTCTGGCCCTCTCCGTTCTGCAGGCCCTCCTCGTTGTAGTACTCGTCCACCAGCAGGCCCCCGCCCGTGCCCTGGGCGGAGGAGAACGTGGTCACCACGCGCGCAGGGATCCCCAGGCACCGCAACGCTGCGTGGAAGGGGCGGCGTCAGAGGGAGCCGCAGGGCCTGGCAGGGGGCGGGGGTGCGGCTCGTGTTTTCGGGGACTCTTCTGGGCAGGCACTGTCTCAAATGCCATGCGGACAGCGTGGCAAGAGGAGGGGCACAAGCGCCGGGCAGTTAGAACCAGCAGGCACAGGACCTGGAAAGGCCAGGCAACGCGGTGCACACAGCACACGGCCGGGGACCCCACAGGGCGCTGCGGGCCTGCTCTTCTGGGGGCGCGGCAGGGGGAGTTTCGGGGTGAAGGTGACTTCGCTGAGCGGGGAATGGAGCAGAAGCTGGTCAGGAGGAGCCGCCCCGAACAGATGCTGCTTTCTGAGCCAGATGGTGCCCTGAGCCCCCTATGCGCTGCAGGTGAGCGGGCGCGGCAGTACCTGCCTTGGGAGACGGCTCTCCCACGGGGGCCACAGGGCAGCCCGACAGGAAGACACTCTGTACGGTGGTCAAGGTGAGCCCGATCCATACCTGTGCAAGCAACAGCGGCCGACACCCAGGCCTGGCCCGCATACACGGGCCGCCCCCGGCCGGTGCACCACTGCCGCAGGATGGGCGCGCTGCCCCTGCGCTTGCTCAGCAAGGCCCCCTCCTGGGCAGCCTGGGTCTGCGGGGTGGGCAGGACACTCTTCTCCTCCAGCGCATGCAGCTGTTGGGGGAAACACTGGGCTGTTATGTGCGTCCCAGGATGGTCAGCTTCCGGGGTGGGGTGGCGGTGAGGGGGTGAGGCGAGGGTGAGAGGGTAAAGTGGGCTGGGGAGTGAGGAGGACTCATCGCAGTTTTCCAAGGGTGGTGAACAGTCCATCTGCATCAGAATTACCTGGGCCATGTTAAACCTGCATGTTCCGCACTAGCTCACTGGGTTATAATCTTTGGGGTGGGGGTGGGGTGGGTTAGGGGGCGCTGGGAGGAGTCCAGGAACTGACTTAAAACATTTTTTTTAAAATTGATTTTAGAAAGGAAGAGAGGGAGATAGCAAATCAATGATGAGAATCATTGATCAGCTGTCTCCTGCACACCCCCTACTGGGGATCAAGCCTGCAACCCAGCTTGTGCCCTGACTGGAAATGGAACCGCCTGGTGCATAAATCCACGCTCAACCACTGAGCCATGCCGGCTGGGGCAGGAATCCACCTTTTTGACAAGTCCCCTAGAAGCCAGGAGTTTGCGGACCACACTGGGGGCTGGGTTCCCTGCTGCTTCACTTGCTGGCCCTGATTCCTTTGAGGGTGTTGGCCCTCATACCCTACCCTTCCTCCTCCTCACAGGCTGGCTCTGCCCCTCACCACATCTTCAGAGGGGAGTCACAGTGGCACCCGAGGGAATGGGGACACATCGCTCCTGTGAAAGGACTTTTAGGAACATCTGGGAAACACCAAGCTGCCATCATGGTCTGCGTGTCCTTAGGAATAATTTACAAATAAAAACAAGTCCCTCTGTCCACCTTAGCTACTGAGTAAGATGGACCCCACTCCCTTCCTTCCAGAGGCCCAGGCCTCCAGTTTGGGCTGGGGGAGGGGTGCTCTGAGGACATCCCGGCCAGGTTGAGTCCTCGCTGGCTTGTGTTCTAGAGGATGATACCTCCCCCTGTGGCTGCTAACGTCCTCCCCTCTGTACTCATGCCCTTCTCTAGGAACTATCCCCCACTCCCTGGGAAGAGGGACTATTTGTGTTTTGAAGGTACTCAGGGCCATGGGGGGGTGGTAGCTCTGTTAGAGGGCTCCCACTTCTCCTCCTCTCACTCACCACTGCACCCAAAATGCGGGCCACATGCGCAGGGTCGCCCCACTCCTCCACCTGCTCGTCCAAGCTCAACAAGTCCAGGCTGAGGTCCAAGACATCCCCCTCGAACTGCAAGGACCACACAGAGCAGTGATGAAGGGCCTCCGTCCCACAATCCAGCCCCATCACCTTGTCCTTCTCTTAGACACATGCCTCCCTCTGTCTTCCCTCCGTCCTCCCTTGCCTTGTCCCACAGTGCCCCTTGGTCCCAGTGCCTGGCAGTCCAGTCCTTTGCCTGTTCTGTGATTCAACTCTCCCGATAAGGTGTGAACGCTTGAAGACCAGGGCTGTGTTGTTTCCTTTCATTCCTATCTTTATCCATTTGGTGCACTCCTACCGCTCCTATTAGCACCGACCCGCGTGTGGAGGATACCACGGTAGCTCCTGCTCTTGCCAAGCCCACAATGAGCGGTGGAGGGGGACGCGTAGCCACTTAGACTACAGATCTGAGCAGCGTGGCCAGGGCTCTAGGAGAGATGCCAACGCAGAGTAGAGAGCACAGTAGAGAGATTCACTCTGCCTTTGGGGCTGAGGAAGGCTTTCAGAGGGTCTTAAACGGTGGGTAGGAGCTTCCCAGGTGATAAGGAAGGGAAGCTATTCCAGGTAGGGGGAACATTCACCCACATGCCCAGGGGCCGGCTGGTCTGGAGCTGGAGCATGGGCAGCTCTCGGGGAAGGGAAAGCAGTGGCCTGGCTGTGAAGAGTGTGTGTGTCATGCAGGGAATTGGTTTGCATCCTGTAGACAGTGGGGGTTTAACAGAGGTTTGCTTGGTGTGGTCTTTAAGAAGATAACTCCGGGAGCTGTGGAGGATGGTCTGATATGGCCCTGAGGAAAGAGAGGTTCAACATGGCTGACATTTCCTAAACATGTTGCCTCATGACCAGGGCCTTTTGGACCTGTCCTCTCTGTCTGGCCTGAACACTAAAGGTTACGGGGCAAGCACTGTCCCTTCACCTTCCCCAGAGGCCCCTGTACCTGGCCAAAGTCCCAGGACTCTTCCTGGATGCAGTCCGCCGTGCCCAGGTAGATGAGGCCGTTCTGGTTCAACACGTACTCCCAGCGTTGAGCCTCATTCTCCAGGAACACAGCATCCTCTGGGGAGAGGCAGGCAGGAATGAGGGCCTGTGGGGTGCTAAGCCCGCTCTCCACATCCTGCTCTGCCCTTCCTGCCCAGGTCAGTTTGGCCTGCACATCTCCCCTTCAGCTCTGGGCTTAATGAGGACTGAAGGGGGACTTCCTCTTTCACTGCCCCCTCTGGGACCTGGCCTTCTCTCTGGTGGAGAGAGGGAGCAGGGGGCAGACTTTCTGTGTCAGCCAAGGTGGCCTTCATGGTCAGCCAGGAGCAAGCCAACCCTAAAAAGCCTACTAGTTCCCAGAAGACATGTGCAGCCAGGGTGCTACCATCCCAAGAGAATGTGCCAGCAGCCCAGGGAGCTTCCCGGTGGGCCTATTATGTCTCTCTCCCAAGTTCAATTTAAACAAAATAGTGTTTAGAAAAAAACAATACAACATAGTTTGACGGGGGGAGCAGAAGGGAAGAGCAGCATTTGGCAAGACAGAGTGAGAGGGAGCAGTGGGCTGGCAAAGTGAAAGACACAGCATTGGCTTTCTGCGCTGCGGGTGTCCAGGTGGGTCTAGGACTCCCACGGACTCTTGTTGGTGCCTCTTCCGCTGTCCCCATCCAAGGGTTGGGCTGGGGAGGAGGATGGGGGCTTTGAAGAGTCCACTGCCCACTCCAGGAAGCTGGGAGTGCTGGGGGATCTGCTCTGCTTCCCAAGTGTCTCTCTGCACCTGGTGCTGGGGGTGGAGTCAGGGGAGAGTGTTAGACTGACTCCTGGGGACTAGCGGGGTTTGGGGGGGGGGGAGATTTACAACCCTCCACCAGGCATCCATCTGGGATGACAGTGCTCCAAGCAACAGAAGGATAGGATGTGAGAAATCAGGAAGCCCTAAAATCAGAGCCATAGGCCCAAGGAGCCCTCGACTCCTGTCCCTCCATCCCGAGTGCGGTCTGTGAAGTCAGCTGGACACCACTTCTTTGAAAGTCACTTCAAACTGAAGTGTTTGGTCCAGGTTGCAGGGCTCTGGGAAACACGCGATCAGAGCACAGGTAGCGCTATGCTCCTGTTCTCTGCTTGGGTGCAGCCTTCCTTTGCTAAAGTTCCCTGCTTATGAACAGGGCTCTGACTTTCTTTAGAGGACGTAAAGTTTCCTTTGGGATTTAGGAAAGCCCCATCCCCAGGTATCCAAGATGAGACTGAGTCCCAGACAATCTTTGAAAATCTCTTACCTCCCAGTGAGCAGAAACAATGCACTCCTGCTCAGACACACACACACACACACACACACACACACACACACACACACGCACGCACACGCGCGCTGTCCCTACAAGCCAGCCATGACTGGCTGTTAGTGCCTATCGATTATTCCACCTATCCCACCCTGCTCAGCACAAAGGGAGCCTTGAACTGAGGAAGGAGGGGGGATTGGGGACTAGAGAAGTAGAGACAGGGAGCCAGTGGGGATTCAGGTACCACGTGAAAAGGGAGTCAGGAACTGGAGATGGGGCTGCGGGAACCTGGGAAGACTCTTCAAATATCCTTCCATTTCCCAGCCCTGCTTTGTAAGGAGGCCCCTTCAGGGGACCAAAGTATTAAGGTGGGTGGTAGCAGATTTAAAACGCAAAGACAGCAAACTCGCTCTCAAATTGGCCCACGCCCACTGGGACACATACTTTTCGCTTCTTTCATGGCTTTGCCCTTGCCCTGGCCTCCTTCTTTTTCTCTACCTAAATAAAACTTGCTTTATCCCAAAGGGGCGGGGAAAGGAAAGACAGACTCAATCATCAGAACAGAAGCCCTGTTGGCTCCTGTTGGCGCCAAATACCGATGACCTTTTCTAGATGAAATAACTCTAACAGCCGGGGCTGATCTTTGCCAGAGGTGGCCATTGGTTGGGCAGCAGGAAAGCCCACCCCTTGGGCCCTGAGCTCCAGAAGTCCAGCCCTGTAATTTGAGGTGCAAATGGGATATTTCCAAGCCTCAGTATAGAGAGAACCCAGCAGTCTTCAGTAGAAACAAGTGGAGAGAAGCAGGACAGATGTACTGTGAAGCTGACAGAACTGAAGCTTTGGGGCCTCTCACTGGCACAGACCCCCTTCAGGCCCTGGGAGGGACCTTAGCAATTCAAAATTTTGTATTCTTTTTCTTTAAGAGGGTTCTCCAAATTATATGAACCTCAGTTTTCACAAAACCTGGATTCACCTGGAGATAGTCTATGGGAGGCCAGGGAGGTAACAGAGAAGCTCAGCCCCAAGTTCTTGCCCTTTTCCAATAAAGGGCAGTGCTCCCAAGGGTCATCTCTGACTTGTATCTCCTATGACCAAATAGCCTGAGCCAACACCAGAGTTTGGTGGTGAGATGAGCCTTTGCTTTCAGTGGGGAGCCCCAGGCTGCTTCTGCCAGGGGTGACACTGAATCAGGACTCTGGATCTGAGAGGCCATTCATCCAAGAAGCAGACTCCCCAAGAAAGAGTGCTGGTGCTGCCCTCAGAGGGAGTTGTCCACTGGGGCCTGGGGCAGGTGCTCCCTGCTAGAGCTGCACCCACATCCTGTACCTTGAGTACCCTGTGCAGCCCAGGCTGACCCAAGTCCAAACTTACCTCGAACCCAGGGGTTAAAGAGCAAGGTGAACTGGCCTAGGAGGCGTGGCTTCCTGCGTGAGACCTGCAGCAGGAGTGAGTAGTGCCCAATGACAGCATCGGAGGGCGTGGTCACAGAGAGGGTCCAGGACTGGGCATCTCTCTCCTGCACCACCACACTCCAACTCTTCCGGTTCCCCAGACTGGAAATTGGGAAGGTGGCTTGCGTCCTGTTGGCCTTGGAAGGCTGATCTCCTGCAGTCACAGATTGTAAGGGCGGAAGGGCAGTGCGAGAGTGAAGATCTGCCAATAGGGATGCAGAGGAAATGCCCGGCCAAGGACCTTCCCTCGACCAATCAACAGGGGCCACACGCGTTACCCCACCCACTACTTCCAGCCCTATAAATCCTTTGGTTTGCCTGAAACCCTCACTTCCTGCCCCGTCGTGCCATTGTGCGGCGGGCAAGCGGGGAGTCCAAGTTAACTTGTATAATAAAGCTCTCATGTTCTTGCAACGGTTTTGGGGCTCACTCGTAGTCTTTGGGGACCACGACATCTGGGTACAACAAGATGACCAGACGAATTGGTCATTTGGACCGCTTGCTCACAACTGAGTAATAGAGTCAAGTATAACAAAGTTGGAGCAGTTAAACAATTAGTTTGGGAGGAGAATAAGAGGCCCATCCATGAATGGGAGGCAATAGAAGGTGATGGGAGCACACAAGTTCTCATGTGCCCATGGACCTACATTTAGACATTTTATAGTCTATAAAATGGGCATGCTAATGATACCTGCTTCAGAGTGTCAGTGTGAGGTCTTAATGAGATATTGCATGTTAATCCCTTGGCTGACTATCTGACATGTAGTACAGATCCAATAAATAGTAACAATTAAATATGACATTCAGCCTGGATTAGATCCCATTCAGGCTTTTCTACAGAACTGATATTATATTTGCAACTAAAAGGAACCCCCTAGTGATGATGCTGTGAAGCAACTTCTGAATCATACTAAACAAGACTTATGCACAGTACCTTCTCTTCACAACAGCTCTGCTGGGTGGGCAAAACTTCTTGAGGTCCAGGTACCATGTAGGTCATTTGTCCCTTAGTTCCCTGAGAGGGTGATGGGAAAGAACCCTCCAGTCCTGCTGCCAAAGGGGCGCGGGCCTGCTCCACTTACCAGTTTGCGCAATGAGGGCCACCTTCTTTAGGGCAGGCAGATATGCATGGACTGGAGCCTGGAAGTGCAGCCTGATGGTGAAGGGCTGTCCCCTCCTCACAATGAGGTGCCTGGAGCTGATGTCCTTGGTATGGTGCTCCTCATTGTTGCTTGCTGCCTGAAAGTCGCAGCTCTTGATCCCCAGGGCTATGTGGAAAAGGGAGAAAACATGGAGATGAGGTAATTGTGACAAGTAAATAAAAGCAGAGACTCTGGAGTCAGCAAGACCAGGGTTCAAAAATCCTTGGCTCCATTGGTTAAGCTTATATGCATGCATAAAAGTCTTTACTGGGGGGTAGGGGAGGCCAGGGGAAAGGTCAAGGGGGTGCAGGAAGGAGGCATATGTACTACTCTTTGTTATATTTTAAGCAATAAAACAAATTTTTAAAAAAGAAAAAAAAAATCCTTGGCTCAACTTACTAGTTTGCTAAGGCAAATTACCACCATGACCCTCAATTTTCTCTTCCTTAGAGTGATCACTCCACTTTGCAGGGTTGTGGAGATTAAATGAAGTAATATATATATACAGAACTCACCTCTCCCCCTTATTCCTAGGGGATACATGTTAAGACCCCAGTGGATGCCTGAAATGGCAAATAGTACCACACCCCGTAGTATACCAGAAATTTTCAACTGGTGTACAGTAAAACTTTTTAAATGTACAAAACCTGACTATTTAGTCAGGAGCACTGATCTCTTTTTCCTTAAATCGTCAAAGAAAAAAGTGAACACAGCCAGCACGACAATAGCTGTCCAGTGTGAATAAACAAAAATTATACCTAATTTTTGTCAGATGGGCAAAAAATATATTTTTGGTGTGCCACCGAATTTTATAATTAGTTTATATGTGCCATGTGATGAAAAAGGTTGAATATTGTTGCTATATACTATATTTTTCCTATGCATACATACTTACGATAAAGTTTAATTTATAAATTTGTCACAATTATAAACAAACAATAACACTTAATAATAAAATAGAACAATGATAACAATATACTATAATAAAAGTTATGTGAGTGGTTTGGGGCCATTACTGAGTAAAAGAGGGGTTAGTGGAATGCAGGCACTATGATACCACAAAAGTCTATCTGGTAACCGAGATGGCTAAGTGACTAAGGGGTGGGTAGCATATGCCGTGAGTACACTGGACCAGGGGATGATTCACATCCCAGGAAGTACATTGTGTGAGATTTCATCATGCTACTCAGAATGGCCCACAACCTAAAACTTATGAATTGTTTACTCCTGGAATTTTACATTTACTATTTTCAGATCAGTTGACCATGGTAACTGAAACCACAAAAGTGAAAACATTGATGGGGGGACTACTGTAATTACACTTAGCTTAGGGTCAGACACATAAATCCCATTAAATGAAAGAATAATAATAATAATAATTATTATTATTAATAAGTGCAGTGCTTGGTCTCATTGTTGACCCCCTTTTCTTGTCCCAATCCTGAAGCAATGAATAAAATCCAGAATCTTGCTCACCTCTACTCATATTTTCTACAAATATGATCCTGGGACAAGCATATAAATCCATGTTAACCTTTATCACCATCTTGCCACCATCAATACAATTATGACCACAAACTTACTGCTGCAACCTACTCTGTTGCCACTGCATAGCCCCACCACCAGCACCACCTCTACTACCAGCACCCATTACCACTCCTCACATAGTCACACCACCCACCACCTCCACCACCATCCTGCTTCCCTTAATGAAAACACAGTGATGGAGGGGCTACTGATGGTCCAGCAAGCCCCGTGGAGTGTTGGCGTGGCTCACCCTGTCCCATGGATGCAGGCTGCCCTTATCCACTTGGCCACAGGAAGTGTCTGTCTGAAACTGTTTCTTGGGGCTTCCTCTCGGAATCTGTCTTCCAGACAAAAAAAATAATGTAGATATTTTTATTGCCTTAAGAATCTATAAATAGTGGACTTTCCTTCTGCTTCTCTTGTGAGCTCCCTGACAAGTTTCTTCTCTCCTGCTCCCTCCCCACTGGTATCTCTTGAACCAGCTTTTGGGAGTTACCATTTTTTCATTTTATCTCTTGAGCCAGGAGGCCCAGGCAGGGTATGCCTGGCATCTGGAGAGTTGGAAGAAACCTATAAACCTGGTGCTTCGTGGCCTCAGGAGACCCTCTGAGATGTTACCTGGAGGACACTGAATGACTCTGGAAGAGATGACTCCACAAATAGGAAGCCCACATCCAACCCCAAATCTCAGGCACTAAACGCATCATGGGCTGCAAGTTGCTAGATGTTTGTGGGCTGTTTTGATAATACAAAGAGAGGACATGTATGCTTGGGACTCATCTGTGTGAAAGAGATAAGGAAGTAGAATTTACTAGTGAAAAATAAATGTCCTGAAAGCAGAGGCAAGAGCCCAAACTCTTCCCAGCCTATTGGTTCTGGGCCTCTATCAGAGAGGGTGTGGAACTATCTCGGGATGCAGAGCCCATGTTTTTTTCTTGTTCTACTTGTCTAGTCACAGAGGAGACAAGACACAGGAGAGGATCTCCTATTTGGCTGTCTTTGACCTTCTACACCCCAGCTATTTACTGGCTTCTGAAACTGTCACCAGAAGCATTCTCAGGGCAGCTGTGCTGGCCTGCTTGCACGTGGGATATCTATAGAAGGATATAAAAGAAACAGCAAGGAATAATGGTTGCCTGTGGGGAGGAGAGCGGGGGGTGGGTGGGGTGGGGTCATAGGTGATTTTTCTGCTGTTAACACCTTTATACTTTTAAAACTTTAAACTATTGCCCATTTGAAGAATTTTATGAAAAAAATGAAGCTGCTGCCTTCTCACTCCCCAACCCCCCAAAAAGATTCTTCATAAGAAATGAAGAGGTACATTTTTCATTTTTGATGATGATACATTTTTTACCTGGAAAACATGAATCTACTAAAAATGATTATAAAGGATAAGATAATAAGATAAGCTGATCTTTAATGCATTCTCAATAAAAATGCCACCTAGCTGGTGTTGTTCAGTGGTTGAGCATTAACCTATGAACCAGGAGGTCATGGTTCTATTCCCTGTTGGAGTACATACCCAGGTTGCAGGCTCAGTCCCCACGGGTGGTGGTAGGGGGGATAGGTGTGTGTGTGCGCAGGAGACAGTCAATCAATGATTCTCTCTCATCATTGATGTTTCTCTCTCTCCCTCTCCCTTTCTTTCTGAAATCAATAAAAAAATATTTTAAATACCAACGAGGTTTTTTTCTGACACTGGAAAATTTCTAAAGGCTTCTTAGATATTAAGACATAATATGATATTACTGTACATAAACCAAATGTATGCATTAAGTAGGTGCTAAATGTGGCAAGTAATATTTACCTAATATCTACCAAAACTTTAAATGTCCATACTTCTGAATCACCCCTAGATATTTTATCATGAAAATGACCAAATATGCATAAAATGAAATTTATACAAGTATATCCATTGCACTGGTAGTTACAATAGCAAAATATTGGAAACTAAATATCCATAAATAAGGTACTGGATAGATAAATAATGAAACATGCATTCAAAAGAATACAAGTCTGAAAAAGAATGAAGTAGCTCTATATCAACTGATACAGACAATCTCCAAGGTATATTGTTAAATGGAATAAGCAAGCTATAGATCAGTGTGAAGAGCAAGCTACCTTGGTACACAGGATATGTGTGTGTAGGGAGAATATATATGAATTTACTTGTGTTTATATAAAACTAGAGGCCCAGTGCACAAAATTTTGTGCACTCGGGGGGGGGGGGGGGGGGGCGGTCCCTCAGCCTGGCTTGTGTCCAACTGCTGGCTTAAGTCTGTTCCCCGGGGGATCGGGCCTAAGCTAGCGGTCAGACATATATTTCTGAAAAGTTATTGCTTCTGGGTAGGGAAATTCAGCCCATGGAGCTTCACAAAAACCCATGATCTAGCAGTATTTCACTTGGGGCACTTTTGGGGTAGCCTATGATGAAACAGATACTGCTCTGGTTGAATGGTGAGTGCATGATGTGAGAAGGATAGAGGGAGGAATGACCGAAAAGGTCTGTTCTGCTTCCTAGTACTCACACCTTTTAACTCCCCAGCCTCTGGCAGAAAAACAAATTGTCAGCTGTTGTGAACCCAAGAATTCATTTATTCATTGATGACACAAGTATTTATTGAACACTGTTGTGCATCAGGAACTTATTAGGCACTGGTAATTCAGTAACAAATGAGATAAGTGTGTCCTTGCTACCCAGAAGCTTATAGTTCAGCAGGGGAAACAGACAGCTTGAAATGCTTACACCATTAATTATTTACTTGCTATAAAAGAGAGGCTTCAAGTTCTAGGACCTAGGTGTGGCAGTCAGGAAAGGTTTCTCTGAGAGAGTGATATTTAAGCTGAAAAACTGGAAGGGTAAATGGGAGTTAGCTAGCTAATGGGGCAAGGGGAGGGGCTGGGTGAGAGGAGAGAGAACAGCATGTGCAAAGGCCCTAAGGCAAGGAGCAACTGAAGGAAGGCCATGGAACTGGAGCACAGATTGGGATGGGAAGAGGTAAAGCAAGGGCTAAACCTTGCAGAGTTGAATCAAATGTTTGATTTTTTTTCCCCTCAGCATGCTTGAAAGCTATTGAATGGTATTTTAAGCAAGAGAGTAACACAATCAGATTTGCATTTAAAAAATACGAGGCTGAGTAAAATCGGGAAAATTATTTAGTGGGGGGAGGGGGGAGTGGAAGAGAGGACCAATAAGAGACATGGTTCAAGTGAGAGATGATGGTGGCCTGGTCAAAGGAGTTTTGGTGAAGATAGAGGTGGACAGATTTGACAGAAATGTAAGGGGTTAAGTTGGCAAGACATGCTAATGGACAGAATTTGAAGGGCAAAGAAGAAAATACACTGAACATGACTCCCAGGTTCAAATAAATTAATTATGCTGGCACAGTGCTTTACAAAGCACTTTCATATACATTATCTCATGTGATCTGAACCCTAGTCTTGTAAACTAAATAAGGGATCATTATTTCAATTTAATTGGTGAGGATCAGGGAGTAAACATGTTTATTTTAATAAATGAATAATGAATAGCAGACTAGCATGATACCATCTCCCCTACTGAGAATAATTAAAATACTGCCAAGAGAGATTTTAAGATGACTAACAATGAAACATGATGTTTCAGAAGAGCACATATTAAAATGATGAAAAGATGAAAGATGAGGAGAAATGGAGATAAAACAGAATGAACAATGAGGCCAAGAACATACATCATACCTATGTCTATATACATGCTGTCCACTCACTAGAAATGTACCCACCTCTAAACTTCCCAGGAGTTGAGGTTTCCCAACATTCCACAGGTTATGGTAAAGAAGACTCAAACTAGGGTCTTCCAGCCCAAATCCCATATATTTGATTTCACTTTGGCCTCTAATCTGAACCACCACTGAGAAGGTCTCTCTATTCAATCTTCTAAAATTTCTCAAGGATTTCTGCTTTCAGATATAGCAGACTAGCATGATACCATCTCCCCTGTTGAGAATAATTAGAAAGGCTGAATAAAATTTTAAATATCGTAAAGCATCAAGGCAGCAAGGGTTTGAGGGATGCAGATCTTGGAGAGAAGAGAAGCTCAGAGAGGGAGACTGACAGAATGTTACTTTTCCCTTTGGGGATTTGCTGATTCACAACTGACAGATGATAAGAGTCTCAGCAGATCTCCTGGCCACCTCACAGGGTTGGAGAATAAAAACTGAACTTCCAGGGCTACTAAGGATGAAGGGCCTCCATAAACACCCCAGATCTTCAGTGGGACCCCCAAAGGTCTGTACCCCAAGAATAAAGATAAATAGGAAATAGACTAAAACTTATAAAAACTGAAACACAGTTTCGTTTGTTTTCAGGAACTCAGTCAGTGGAGGTTTTTATTCCCGTTGACATTGTCATGGATATTATCATCATTATTATTATTTATCTAACAAAGTTGTAAACATTGGACTAGCATAGAGTGGTTAAAAAAATCTTTTTCTTGTGATAGAAAATTTATCATCTTAAGGATTTTTAAGTGTACAGTTCAGTACTGTTGAGTATATTTACATTATTGTGAAAGAGATTTCCAGAATTTTTTCGTCCTGCAGAACTGAAACTCTGTACTCATTAGATACAAGTCACTTTTGTCTACTCTTCTCAGCCTCTAGCAACCACCATTCTATATATCTATATTTCTAGTAGCATTCTTTCGATATCTATTAATTTGACTAATTTAGATACTTCATGTTAATGGAAACATATAGTATTTGTCCTTTTTTCACTTAGCATAACGTCCGTAAGGTCTACCCATGTAGTAGCATGTAACAGAATTTCCTTCCATTTATAATATTCCATTGTATGTGTATACCACCTTTTTATTATCCGTTCATTCATTGATGGTATTTGTGTTGCTTCTGCCTCATGGCTATTGTGAATAGTGCTATGAATATGGGGATGCAAATATATCTTCAAGACCTTGCTTTCAATCATTTAGGTTTTGATTATATACCCAGAAGCAGGGTTGATGGATCTTATGGCAGATCTATTTTTAATTGTTTGAGGAACTGACATGCTGTTCTTTAAAGTGATTGCACCTCTTTACGATCCACCAACAAGGCACAAAAGTTCCAGCTTCTCCGCATCCCCACCAATACTTGTTATTTTTTGTGTGTTTTTAAAATTTTTATATTGGCCATCTTAGTGGGTAGATGGTAATATCTGAATGCAGTGTTGATTTGCCTTTCTTTTATGATTAGTGATATTAAGAATTTTTTTCATATGCTTGTTGACCATTTGTATATCATCTTTGGAGAATATTTATTCAGATGCTTTGCCTATTTTTAAAAAAATCCATAACAACCAATTTGTACTTCTTAATCCCTTCACTTTTTTTGCCCATCTCCTCAACCCGGCTCCCACCTGGCAACTGTCAAAATTTTCTCTGTTTATGAGTCTGTTTCTGTTCTGTTTATTTGTTTATTTTGTTTTTAGGTTTAATTGTTGATAGATATGTATTTATTGCCATTTAAGTGTTCATATTTTTTATCTTCTTCTTAAAAAAGACTCTAACATTTCATATAGTACTAGTTTGGTGATGATGAACTCCTATACCTCTGAAAAGCTCTTTATCTGCCCTTCAATTCTAAATAATAGCTTTGTTGGGTTGAGTAATCTTGGTTGTAGGTGCTTGCTTTTCATGACTGAATATTTCTTTCCACTCCCTTCTGGCCTGCAAAGTTTCTTTTGAGAAATCAGCTGACAGTCTTATCCTCCCTTGTAGGTAACTAACTGCTTTTCTCTTGTTTTTAAGATTCTTGCTTTGCCTTTAACATTTTGCATTTTAATTATGATGTTTCTTGCTGGGGTTCATCTTGTTTGGGACTCTATGCTTTCTGGACTTGTAGTTCTATATCCTTCACCAAGTTAGGGAAGTTTTCTGTCATTATTTCTTCTAATAGGTTTTCAATTTCTCACTCTCTTTTCCTTCTAGTACCCTTTAGTGATGCAAATATTGGTATGCTACTCAAAGTTGTCCCTGAGGCTCCTTACACTACCTTCATTTTTAAAAATTCTTTTTGCTCTTTGAGTGGGTGTTTTTTGCTTCCTTCTATTATAAACCTTTGACTCTGTTGATTCCTTGTAAGTTATTCTTTATTTCAGTTAGTGTATTCTTCGTTTCTGACTGGTTCTTTTTTTATGCTGCTGAGGTTCTCACTAAATTCACTGAGCAATATTATAACCAGTATTTTGAACTCTGCATCTTGTAGATTGCTTGTCTCCATTCTGTTTGGTTCTTTTTCTGGAGTTTTGTTCTATTCTTTCACTTGGTCCATGCTCTTTTGTCTCCTTATTTTGGCAACCTCCCTCTGTTTGTTTCTATGTATTAGGTAGAGATGCTATGTTTTCCTGGCTTGGTAATGTGGCCTAATGTAATAGGTGTCCTGTAGGGTCCAGTGATACAGCCTCCCCAAGTACTCAAGCTGGGCTTCTCTCCAATCCCCCATGTGGGCTGTACGCTCTCCTGTTGAGGTTGAGCTGTAATTGCTGTTGGCATGACAATGTAAGGGATTTATCCAGACCCATCGTCTTTAAGGACTGGTTGTGACCAGTGAGCACTGACCTCCAACTACTGGAGGATCAGCTGTGCAGGGACCCACCACACAAAGCAAGATTTACTTCAGCAGGGCTCTGGTGTCTGCTGAGTCTGCCCCTTGAGTGTCTCACTTGTAGAAGTGATTGGGTTGTGCTTTGATGTGTTTTGAAGCTGTCCACTGGGTGTGGTGGTACAAGGCCTATGGATAGGTACATGCTAGGGTCAGCCACCACTTGTGCTTTGTCCATAAGCTCCAAAGTGATCTGCAGATGATTGCTTTGTGTGCTGGCCTTGGAGGTACACAGGCAAGGACAAGGTGTAAATAAAGGCTGGTTGCTGCTAATATCAGGCCTGGGGCCACTTACCAAGATGCTGCTTTGTGAGAGATTTTAGGAAAATCTGAAGCATGCGTCAAGAGACAAATCATTCATATGGAAAAACCACTGGAAACAGCTTGGGTGAGCTTGAAAGTTGGGTGGGGCAGGGCCTTCAGGAATCACCAGGGTGGGACACACAGTGTGAGTCAGGTTGATGGAGACTCAGATCTGGCACCTGTCTGCTGGCTTTGTGAGGGAAAGGCTCATCAAAGTAACAATGGATTCTGCCAGCACATCTCTCTGGGAGAAAGCTCTCACTCTGATGCCAAACAATTCGGTCCCTCCCTATGTCTCTGGTGACTTTCAAGCTGCTGACCCCACGCTGGAGCTGAGAGAGAGTGAGTCCAAATAAGTCAGTGTGTGGCCCTTTAAGAGGAACTATTTGGGACTCCAGCAGCCTTGGTCTTCCTCAGCCTAAATCCTGCTGGTTTTTACAACCAGAAGTTATGGGGACTTCTCTTCCTGGCACAGGAACACTAGATAGTGGGGGGCGGGGGGATCTGGTGGCCTGGGACCCCTTGCTCTTCAGAAGGACTTTCATTGCTAAGATATTCTTCCCAATTTTTATCCCATCACATGTGGGTGTGGGACCAGCCCACTCTGGGTCTCTGCCTCTCTTACCAGTCTTGATGTGGCCTCTTTAATACCCTCATTGTAGGACTTTGATTCAGCTCAATTTCAGGTGGTTCTCAATGATGGTTCTGTAGTTTAGTTGTAATTTTTTGTTTGCTTGCTTTTTGTTACTTCTCACCTGAGGATATATTTTTCCATTAATTTTTAGAGAGAGTGGAAGGGAGGGAGGCAGAGAGAGAGAGAAAAAAAAACACACAGATGTGAGAGAAGACACATCAATTGGCTGCCTCCTGCACATGGCCTGATTGGGGTCAGGTATTGAACCTGGAACCCAAGTACATGCCCTTGACTGGGATTCAAACCCGAGACATTTTGATGTGAGGGTTGATGCTCTAACTACTGATAACACTGGCCAGAGCTAGTTGTAATTTTGATGTGGTTATGGGAGGATGCAAGTACCACGTTTACCTATGCTTCCAACTTGGGCAGAAGTCAAAACATACGTTACTTTCAAAGGAGCAAAATAAGATTAATAGGTGACATCTCATTGAAAACAATGGAAGCTAAAAGACAAGTGAGATGATACCTTGAAAAATTCTGAAGGAAGAAAACAGCTAATCTAGAATTATATATATATGAGAAAATATCTTTCAACAAATGAAGGCATATATTTCCAGACAAACAAATGTGCCTTGTTTTCCATTGCTCTGCCCAAAGCAGCAAACATGGAAGCTCAGGGCACATTTATTAACTAATTGACTAAATGAGTGAATTAAAAATTGGGAATCTGAACAAGGATTCCCTAGAGTTTTCAGTTTTAAATCATAGTGATAACGCTAATATCTACACAAGAGTAATCACTGATAACCTTTAATGTTTTTCTTGATGGAAGCCTATTATCCAAAGAATTGGATGGCTCTGTTTATTACATAAAGGGGCAAAGTTTAAAGACATATAAGGAAACTGAGAGTCAATTAACATACTAGTAACCCCTGATCTTTGATTTTGAGACCCTATGAAAAGGGTCTCAATAAGCCACTATTTTCTTAGCCAGCCAGTTCTGTAGTCCAGTTTAAAAGGTCTTGAGCCCTAACCAGTTTGGCTCAGTGGATAGAGCATTGGCCTGAGGACTGAAGGTCCCAAATTTGATTCCCGTCAAGGGCATGTACCTTGGTTGCAGGCACATCCCCAGTAGGAGGTGTGCAGGAGGCAGCTGATTGATGTTTCTTTCTGATCAATGTTTCTAACTCTCTCTCCCTCTCCCTTCCTCTCTGTAAAATATCAATAAAATATATTTTAAAAATAAACAAATAAAAGGTATTGAAAGACCAGTTACTTTTAAACTTTCCTAGAGTATTTTTCCAACCTGAGCAATTGATGGGTCAACACTCAGCTATTTCTGCATTAAGTGC
>PVJC01017892.1:0-31955 GCA_004026665.1 Murina feae
TTATAAAGGGGGAGCTGGTAGAGCTTAAAAGGAGAATGGGAAGAAGGAAGGAATGGGGGAGGGAGCAAAGCAGGTCAGAGGGAGGAAGTGAATAAAAAAATTAAAGTGAGAAGGAAGGAAAAGGGAAGGGTGGGCAGGGGTAAAGGTAAAGGAAAGAAGGAATGTGAGAAGGGAAGGAGGGTAGTAGAAAAATAGAAAGAATGATGATGGAACAGAAGTAGGAAATAAGGAGGAAAGAAAAGTTTATAAATGATCAGTCAGTAGGAAAAGTGTTACATAAAGGAGAAAAATTGTATGAGAGGAAGAAGCCAATAAGGAAGTCAAATACAATTTTGCGTGAAGGGGATAAGATTAAAAAAGAAAGTTAATAGGGGTGACCAGGCCAGCAGGGGAGGGCAGTTAGGGGGATCAGGCAGGCAGGCAGGCAGAGTGGTTAGGGCAGGCAGGCAGGTTAGTGGTTAAGAACCAGAGGTACTGGATTGTGAGAGTCCCCAAGAACTCCATATTGGAGAGGGTGCAGGTTGGGCTGAGGGACCGCCCGCACCTTGCCCCCTGTGCATGAATTTCGTGCACCGAGCCCCTAGTGTGTGTGTGTGTGTGTGTGTGTGTGTGTGTGTGTGTGTGTGTAGATATATATTTTTTTTAATAATAGCAATTTGGAATCCCTAGAAAACAATGATATCAAGAAAGAGAAAAATTGACTCGGAGTGTAGGATATTCAAAGAACAGTGGATTTATGATTACTTTTTCATGCAGTACAAGGAAAGAGCTGTGTGTTTGATATGCCAGAATATAGTGTCTGTGTTCAAAGAATACAATGTGCATCGACACTATCAAACTCAACATAAAGATAAATATGATTGTTTGGTCGGAGAAGTGAGAAAAGATAAAATATTAAAACTGAAAAATACTTTTGTGAAGCAGAAGCAGCTAAATATTTCTTCACTGTGAGCAAGTTTTCAAGTTGCCAAGCTAATAGCATGCACTGGCAGACCATTCATGGAGGGAAAATTTGTTAAAGAATGCCTTCTTTCTGTTGCCAAAGAGATGTGTCTAGAGAAGGCTGATTTATTTAGTACAGTGAGTCTTTCATGACCTACAATTACACGAAGGATTGAAGAAATGGGAGACAATTTGCATCAGCATTTGCAAAACTCCGCAAAACAACTTTCCTATTTTTCCTTGGAACTCAACGAAAGTAATGATGTTCGTGATTCTGTGCACAACTTCTAATTTTTATTCGTGGAACGAATGACTATTTCGAAGTCACAGAAGAGCTTGCTGTACTGCAAAGCATCAAAGGAACAACTACAGGAGAGGATATCTATGAAAAGCTTTGCCAAACTGTGAATGGTTTGGAGCTGGACTGGGCTAAACTAGCCAGTGTGACAACTGATGGTGCTCCTAGCATGGTGGAGTCTAAGAAAGGAGTAATTGCTCGCATTAACCAAGAGATGAACAAACATAACCATTTTCATCCAATAGCCATATACTGCCTCATACCAAGCGCTGTGTAGTAAATCACTGAAGTGAGACTCTGTTATGAAAATTGTGGTATCTTGTGTTAACTTCATTAGAGCTAATGCACTAAACCAGAGACAATTTCAGGAATTTCTGTCTGAGCTAAATGTTGCCTATGAAGATGTTCTGTACCACACAGAAGTCCATTGGCTGAGTCGAGGGAGAGTTTTGAAACATTTCTATGACTTACTTCCACAGATTACAGCTTTTCTGCTTTCTTTTTTTTAAAATATATTTTATTGATTTTTTTACAGAGAGGAAGGGAGAGTGACAGAGAGTTAGAAACATCAATGAGAGAGAAACATTGATCAGCTGCCTCCTGCACACCCCCTACTGGGGATGTGCCCACAACCAAGGCACATGCCCTTGACCGAAATCGAACCTGGGACCCTTGAGTCCGCAGGCCGATGCTCTATCCACTGAACCAAACTGGTTAGGACCAGCTTTTCTGCTTTCAAAAAACAAAGAAGTACCAGAGCTCAATGACGCAGAATGGAAATGGCACCTTGCCTTTCTAATAGATGTAACAGAGCTACTCAACAGTTTCAATGTGCAACTTCAAGGAAAAGGGAAGCTCATCTCTGATATGCAATCACATGTGAAAGCATCTGAAGTAAAGTTAGGCTCCTCATCAAACAAGTGAAGGAGGAAAATTTCTGCCATCTCCCCACAACTCAAAATTTGTTAGCGGAAAAATCATTGGTTGCATTCCCAAATAAAACATGTGTGAATTCACTGGAAAAGTGGCAAAAGGTGTTCCAATTTAGATTTAAAGAGCTTCATCTCTATGAACAGGACATACAGCTTTTCCGCAACCCATTTTCTATTGACATTGAAAATGTGGATACAATTTACCAAATGGAACTGGCTGAACTGCAGAATTGTGACTCTCTGAAAGATACATTCAAGTCAAGCAGCCTTCCTAATTTCTATGCATCTCTCCCCTCTGAGACATATCCTAATTTCAAGAACCATACACTCAAAATGGCAACCATCTTCGGCAGCACTTATGTCTATGAACAGACTTTTTCCAGAATGAAACATCTGAAATCTCCAACCAGATCTAGACTAACTGATGCACACTTGCATCACTTGTTACAACTAGCAGTGACTAGCAGTGGAACTGGACATTGACCATCTTATTATCCAAAAGCAGGCCCATAGTTCCCATTGAAATACTGGTAACTTTGTTGATTTAACTTTACTTTTCTTCATTTTAAATATTGTATTTGTTCCCGTTTTGTTTTTTTTTACTTTAAAATTAGATATGTGCAGTGTGCATAGGAATTTGTTCATAGGTGTTTTTTTTAAACTATAGTCGGGCCCTCCAACAGTCTGAGGGACAGTGAACTGGCCCCCTGTTTAAAAAGTTTGAGGACCCCTGATCTAGAATCTACTACATGAAAATTCTGATCACATCGCCTAAAATTATGTGAATCTGAAATTCCCTGTTTATGAAGTTCTACTTCCTTTCTGGTGAAACTTGTATTTCTAAGCAAAGTACTTTTCTTCTCTAGTTGATTTAGCAAACATGAGGAACTAATTAATGTAGCCTTCTTACAAAGTGGTTGTAGGAATGAAGCATGATGAATGTAAAATTTGTCACTCAAAGCATGAAAAAAAAAATTCAATACAGTGGCAACAGCATAGATGTAGGCTCAGAGAGAAAGTCAGAAGACATGGGTCTGTCCTAATTCTACTACTGACAAGGTGTGATTTTATGCTTTCTGGGCAGTCACTTCTCTCTGAATCTCTATTTCTTCACTTACAAAATGGTTGGACCAAATAATTGCCCACACCTTTCTCAGCTCTAAGATTAAGCAAAGGCTGTGACTCAGGGTCATTAAATAACTTGAGTCTGGTGGCCTTTACTGGTTGTTCCTGGAGACATTATGGATGGTAAGGATGTAGATCATTAAAGAAGAGGAGAAAGAATTCAGAAGTTAGAAAAGGTAAAGAGGAGAAAAATCTAGAAGAGGGAGGGACTTCAGAGAGGTCTGCATGACCAACTCCTAGACAGGGCCTACAGATGGCTCCTGCACTGGACTTCTGACTTCCTTTCCTTTCATTCTGTACCCATAAACTATCTGATTCTATCTTGATCAAATTAACCCACAATAGTCCCAGGATCTGGAGTGGTGACCAGTTGTTTTCCTATACTTTCACCCTCACTTTCTACCTTCCCCTCGTCTATGCTATTGTGGTCCATCCCAAAAGTTCTCCTCTGTGTTCCAAAGGCATTGTAATCTTCACAACACATTTCCTTCTATTCATGAAACTCAGGGACTTGGTTGAAGTTTATATTTCTAACCTCTGGGCTTAATAGAGACTCTGTACATGTGTAACCCACCCCCTCCTCACCATCACCACTGATCTCCCTGCAGTCTTGAAACTTGGTATGGCTCAGAATTCACCTGGGGTACAGATGGGGATTTTTCAACAGAGGGAACAGGATAGGTGCCCAGTGAATCTCTGAGAATGTAACAGGAATATTCAGTGCCCAGTTACCAGGAAGAACAGTTATCCCAAGGGTGTAGCTCAACCACTTTATGCAGATAAGCTTCCAGGGAGCATCACTTCCCCAACACAAAGAGTGTACAGATCACATGGGATCTTGTTTCTTAACCACCATCTATGGAGACTTAAATAGAAATGTTTGCACCATTTCTTAGGAGTCACCTCCCCATTTTGTCTCCATCACCTATAAAATCAAAATCAAACTCCCCAGCTTGGCATGGAAAATCTTTCATAAACTTCCTACAACTCCATCATAATTTGTAGTGGTTCTCCATGTGCCTGTTTTACCCTCTTGGATTAGATGCTATAGTTCTGTGATTCTCAAGTTGGTTCTCCACATTAGAGTCACCAGGGGAGCTTTAAAAATCCTGATGCCCAGGTCACACCCCAGACTTATTAAATGAGAATCTCTAAGGGTGAGACTGAGGCATCAGTATTTTGAAAATCCCCACTAGTGCTCCGAGGTAGAGAACCACTGTTTTAACTGGTTTAAAAATAATCTAGGGAGCTTGTTAAGAATTAAAAGTGCTGAGGCCCCAACCCTGAGATTCTAAATCAGTAAGTGTGAGTGGAGACTTAGAAATGTGTATATTTAGTGGGGGAACCCTGGGAAACTATGGTGAAGATGTCCTGAAGACACTTGAAAAAAACATTGCTCTTGGTCCACCAGGGTACTCTGTCCCAGTTGCCTGAGCACAGCGAGCACTCTCACTCTCCTTGGCTTTGATTCGGCTTAGCTCTCTGCCTGGAATGCCCTCCCCCAACCTCTGAGAGAACTTTCGGTCACCTTCCAAATGTAAACTCTTCTCTGTGACTTTTCCTGACCCTTCCCAGCAGGAATTAATCACTCTCCCGTCTGATTTTCCATAGCACTTTGTACATGCTTCTGCTAAAGCATTCATCACACCGTATTATGGCTGTTTTCTTTAAGTGTCTGTCACACCCTTTAAACTATGAGTATTTTCCTATTTTCATCTTGCCAGCACCTAGCACAGTGCCTGGGACATAACTCAAGTCAGTAAATGTTTATTGAATTAAATGAAGTTGTTTGTGGAGTTGGTCATCATATTCGATATCCATCTATCCGCGTGTGGAAAGACTACAGACGCTGGGATAGGGCACAGGAAAGATCCTCATGCCAGAGAGGAGGGTTGGCCTTAAAGCGGCAGGATGGGAGAACTGCCAGACTCAGCACCAGGGCTAGGGCACGACTCCTCCCACTCAGAGGGCATGCAAAACAGATTTGTTTCCGAACAGCAGCAGGGAAAGTACATAGGATAGTAATTAAAAGTTAGGAGTAGATATTTAATTATGAGAATAACTGAAGCACTAATTATTTAAATTAAAATAACACAACTCTGGAGCCAAAGTCAAGACCGACATAAAAATCTCCATGAGACATACTGAAAATCTGAAAGTTTAACAAGAGCCAGAAGTGATCCTTATGATCAGTGAGGTTGATGAAACACCTGGCTAAGCAACTTCAGGAAATGCTGAGAATGGGCAGAGAGAGTTTTTAGTGCAAAGGAAAGCCACTATGCCCAGGCACTTAGTGTCCTTCTCGGGTGGCACTAAGCTCCTAAATGATGGGGAGTGAGGAAAATGTAGTTTGGGGAACAGGGACCAAGGGTCATCCCTGAGTCCCAGGAGGCCAGGTCTGACTCTCAGAGGACCTTAATAGTGAGCTGCATCAGCTGAGAAGCAGTTCTTCCTATCTGCCCTACCTCCATGAAGCCCAGAGATGGGCAAGGCTGAGTCCAAGGTGAACAAGATTGTGGAGAGAGGAACCAGAGATTGAGAAAGGCTGTGGAAATGAACCAGGCACCGACAGAGTGGGTGGAAAAATAAATCAGAATGCAAGCAAAGGTCAGCCCTGTCTCTCCAAAATTACAACAATGCCATGTTGTGATTCAGGTCATGTTTCAAACTCTGAGAAAGGAGGGGAGAGTGGGGGTGTGAGTACCAGAGTTAGCCAAACTTCAGTTTCAGGACACAGTCTTTCAGACTGTCCTCACTTCTAACAGTAAATTCTGACAGCAAGTTTGGGAGATTCCTCAAACCACTCTAGGTCTGATCGTTCACTAAAAAGATTCAGAGAACTCATGGAACACTGGTAAATACGTGGTCATGATTTGTTACATCAAGACACTACCAACTAAAGGAAAATTCCCATAGGACAGAGTTAAGGTGGGTTCTCAAAGCAAAGCTTCTGTTGTTCTGGGACACATCAGTCTCCCAGCACCAACATGTGACAATATGAACAGAGCATTGCCAACTTGGGAAACTCAGCTTCGGCATTCAGAGTTTTTACTGGGGCTTCATTATGTAGGTATGATTGATTGTTAAACTCAGCAGTATCCCACTTGTTGTTTCTCACCAAGAAACTTACATTTTAGGACATTCAGAGGGCAAGATCATATTGATCTCCTAACTACTGCAGTCCCTTCTGGTGAATATTTACATGGAACTCATATTGAGGACCCATTTTGAGAGCTCAATCAGATTATAGTATTCCTGGGTACATCTGAATGTGTGGTTTTGTGGATCAGAAAACACTGTGCATGGTTCTAGATTCTATATCTATTACTTAGTTATAAATAATACTTAATTCTGATACTTAGTGGTATCGGAAACACATTTTTGATGATTTACCAAAAATATCACATTGAGCAGTTCAAAAAGATCTCTAGGAAAGTGAGCGATCCAGGCTTAGTTACTGCACATTCAGGGTTCATGTTCAAAATCATACCACTGAACCTGGTTGGTGAAAACACCACTGCCAGCACCTCTAGCACTAGATGATCACACCCCAACTCTGGACATCGCTGGCAGCCCTCCCGCCACAATTCCTGTCCTGGAATTGAAATGTAGTTGCTGACCACTTGAGTGGACCTGGGTTGTGTGGGCCTTGATGTTCTGCACCCCTAGCTGGTTTTTGTGTTGTCTCTTTGTTTCATTTAAAGGCTTATCTCCAACAGCAAAGTCTAGAAGAATAACATAGAGTTTAGAATAAGCAAAATAAAAGGGGAAAAATGAATGCTTAAATTAAGAGCAGTTTTTCAACTCCAAAAGAAATTAGTTTAACCAGTGATTGGAAAGGAAAAGGACAATCTCGGGAAGCTTGATTAGTGTTTATAGAAAGTAGATCACTAAGAAATGGCAAGTACCTTGTCTCTCTTTGGGTCTAAAGCCCAAAAAGTAAGTAAAACTTGGGTTATGTTCAGCTTCACTTTCGCTCCTGCCGCAATGGAAAGGGCTGTTTACTCAGGTCCGTGAGTGGCAGCCGCCATGTTGGCTGGGCTAATTTGCATACAGCCGCTCTGATTGGCTGGTGGGCGTGGCTTACCCTGTCTCGGAGAAACGGTTAATTTTAATATTTTGCTTTTATTAGTTTAGATGTGTCTGATGCCTAGTAATTATTTTACAATTTTGTGATTAAAACAATAATGCAATGTTGATGCAACCTTGAGGTGTCCACATTGAATTCTGAGATGATGTGGTTGAGCATCAGGGAAGCACCTAAATGTGTTTCCTGTTAGGATTTGTAGGTCCCTAAGAAGCCACACTTAGTAAATGCCTCTATCTAATATCATCTCTAGTCTCTGCTGAGACATATTTTCTTTAAGATGACTCTGTAAAATATAATTCACATTATATATATATATATATATATATATATATATATATATATATATATATATCTAAACTAATAAAAGCGAAATATTAAAATTAACCGTTTCTCCGAGACAGGGTAAGCCACGCCCACCAGCCAATCAGAGCGGCGGTATGCAAATTAGCCCAGCCAACATGGCGGCCGCCACTCCCGGACCTGAGTAAACAGCCCTTTCCATTGCGGCAGGAGGGAAAGTGAAGCTGCGCCCTTCAGTTCAGCTCCGATTAAACTGCCTCTAGTGAAACACAGCTTTTTGAAACATTGTAACAATCACAGAATCCTCCGGAGCTGAAGGAAAGAGCAGCTCCGGCCTAACGAGTAAAAAGTAACAATTGTTTCATTATAGACGCTGCGAGGTGAAGCACAGGAGGCTTCGTTAGTAGTTAGAAGGCCGCCTTAAAGGAACAGTGTATCAATTACCCCAGGCCTTCAAGGAATAGTATCAATTATAGGAGAAAAAACTCCAGACCTGTGTCCAGCCAGCCTTGCTGGGACGTTGGGCAATGGGAGCTGTGGGCAGCCTTAAAGCCCCTCACCCAGGCTGGTCAGGCACACCAGCAGGTGGGCATCCCCCGAGGGGTCCCAGACTGCGAGAGGGCACAGGCCGGGCTGAGGGACCTCCCGAGTGCACAGAGCGGCTGCAGGGTGGAACAGCGCAGGACCCAGGACCCGTGATGGGAAACAGGCGGCAGGGTTGGAGGGCACCGGAAAGCGGGTAAGAGGTGGCAGGGTCGGCGGGCTGCTTGGTGGGCTGCCCAGGCCCTTTGAGGGGCATCGTGGAGCGGGAAAGCAAGGCTGCAGGGGCCGGGGTCCTGCTTGGCAGCTCCCCAGACCCCTTGGCAGCACCGGGAAGTGGGAAAGGAAGGCAGCAGGGGACGGTGAGTGGGAAAGAGTTGGCGGCCTGCTTGGCAGCTTCCCAGGTCCCTTCCAGGGATCAGGGAGCAGGAAAAGGCTGGCCTGACCACGAGGCGGGGTTTTCCCTGCTTTCTGGTGGCTGGAGGAAGATGGGCAGTAGGCAAGCTTGGGAGGCAGGCCGCACCCAGCCCTGGCCATGCTCAAAAAAGAGAACAACATGCAGGGGAGGGCAAGAGTCTGAGAGATCATCATAGAGGGGATGCCTGCTCCAAGCCTCCACAGTGTGCCTGGGGGCAGGTCCCCGGCAGGTAGACACACCCAGGAGGACTGCTCTGAGCCTCAGATGCGGCTGGGGGCAGGTCCCCAGTGGCCACACACACACACACACACACACACACACACACACAAAAGGTGCCTGGCAGACTGGGGCCATCATAGGATATCCACTGAGGGGTCCCAGACTGTCAGAGGGCACAGGCCGGGCTGAGGGACTCCCTCCACCCCAAGTGCACAAATTTTTGTGCACCGGGCCCCTAGTATGTAATATATGCACCTCAGACATTTTTATAGAAGGATATAATACTATTTTGTATTACATCTATGCATAAAGATCATTAACTGACGAATCCACTTTCCTATTTATGTATTATTTGTGTTTCATATTTTTTAATGTCTTTTGTGTATATCATTTATGTAATCATTATTCTCTCATTCTTCATATTGACACTTAAAGTGTCTCCAAAATGGCCAGTGAGACCCTCTCCCAGCTAGTTTCTGTGTGTCCTCTTCACACCCCATCAGCTTTTAAGCACTTACTTTCCAACACAATACAGACAGTCCTCGGGTTACATTGGACTCGACATAAGTTGTTTCTTGGTTATGGCGCCATCTCCCATCTATATAAAAGCGTAATATGCTCATTATACCGGACATCCTTCCGGAGGAAGCCGGAGCTGCAGCTGTGGCATTGAGGCAGCCACCAAGGCTGTGCTGGAGGGATTCAGGCAGCTGCATGGCCGCAAAGGCCTACTCTTGCATGAATTTTGTGCATCGGGCCTCTAGTTTATTTATAAACAAAAAAGTTCCATCATTTCGACGTATGAACATATGTGCTTTATGTTTTTATTATTTGTTTACCACAAGTAAAGGTCAGGAATTGTTATCTTTCTTTTAAATATTTTTACAGTTTCACTTCATCACTGCAGTGTATATGTGCTCCATGTGAGTGATGTAGGTGCTTATGTAGATGGGTTCCCATTGGTGGGCAAAAATCGCATTACGTCACGCGGTAAGAACCGGTCTCTGATGCAACCTGAGGACCTACTGTATATACGGAGTGTTGGGAGAGGAGGAAATTCTTCTTTACCAAAGAATGAGCAATAAAAATGCTAAATGAGTGCTAGAAATAGAAAAAATGTTTTACAATCATGAAAGTAAACACTGGATCGCTCCGACATCATTGACCTTTGAGTGAAAATAGCAAATATTCACAACTTCAATGAAAAAACTTGTCACCAAGAATTGGCCCAGTGAGGTAACTATATTCCTTTGCAATGATGCAAAGCAAGGAGGTATACATATCAATCATAATGTAACATATCAATAATATTTTAATAACATAATACATAGTTTGACATAGTATACTTATATATACATGATTTGAAAGATACCAATACATTTTTTCATGCAAGTAAAACCATGCCTTTATGCTTTATATAAAGCTACTGGATGGGCTTGACTAATGTGATAGCACCTGAATATATTATATTAATGTTTCTACATACACATCACATATCATGAAACAGCAGTTAAATATGAATTCATTCACACTTTTTCATGGGCAATAAAGAAATTGAATCAGATTCACAGACACTGAAGAAGTCATGTAGCAAACTCATTGGTCTGAGAAGTTTATATTAACTGACACTTTTGTGGATTTATTACTTTCCAACTAAGTTTCTGAACCTATCATTTTTTAACTTTACAGAACTAGTAAAAAAGTGGCATCTATCCTAAAAATAAATATATTTTCTTCTTTCCATAGTTCATAAGCATTATTTTTTTATTTTTTATTTTTTTTTACAGAGAGGAAGGGAGAGGGATAGAGAGTTAGAAACATCGATGAGAGAGAAACATCAGTCAGCTGCCTCCTGCACATCCCCCACTGGGGATGTGGCTGCAACCAAGGTACATGCCCTTCACTGGAATTGAACCTGGGACCCTTGAGTCTGCAGGCCGATGCTCTATCCACTGAGCCAAACCAGTCAGGGCCATGAGCATTACTTTAAAAGCCCACTTATGTCTTTCTTGGGGTTTCCTCTCAAGCCAGGCCATGCTCACCTTGGAATTCCCAAAGCAGCAGCACCTTCTGTTTCTCATAGAGTCCTTTTAATTTGTCTTATTTGTGTGTATAACTGTGTATTTACTTGTTGTTATTTTCTATTAACCATAGATTTATGAAAGCAAGCATCATGTGCTTTTTTTAACTGTGTGTTCTCAAGATCTATCCCAGATCTTGACAGATAGAGGTTATTCCAAACCATTTATAAAATAAATGTTAGTCTTCTTGCATAGAGGTGTGTGTGTGTGTGTGTGTGTGTGTGTGTACACACGCACGTGAGTGTGTGCCCTCAAACCTCCCCTTGGACTGTGATAGTTAAGAATATTTACAAAATGTATATCCTCAACATCAGCTTCCCATGAATATTTTGATTACATTATTGCTTCTTTCTATTTTGCTATAAAAAATGCTAAATGTCATGGGTATCTAAAGGTATATTTATTTAACACATTCTTATAAATGATAGAAAGACCCTGTCCGATTTGTGCTAGATTTTTAGTCTTTATTTTTATTAAAAGCTCCCATGAATTGCTTTGGCTTAAAGAACTGTTTTTATAGAGCATCCGTGCAGGGTATTAACCGATTAATCCTTCTGCTAGAAGATTACAAAACCCTCAAATCTGTGCAGAATTCAACAAATCCAGATTAATAGGATTTAAGCTTTGGAGGGGTGGTTTCTCTGTGGAGCTTGAGCAATTATGTTAACTCTATGGCCAAGTAACTTGAGCCATTAAGGATCGTCCAGCCTTTTAAATTCTCTGAGCAGGAGGGATGGCTTGCAGGTCTGTTTTTCATTACCTTCATCTGTGATTTCCCCCCATCCTGTTACGTGGAGGTTAGTCTATGGCTGGTGTTACTCAGTCCCTGTTGCTACGCCCACTCACTCTGTTTTCCTTCTCCTAAGATTTCCTTAGTACTGAGCATTTGGAGATGGACTTCAGTATTTATGAGATGGCTATTTATTGTTGGCCTTACATACAGGAGTGTGTTCAGTTACTGAAACTCTAAAATTTTGTCATCAAACTGACACATTTAACTAACTTATTCCTAAATATGTTAGGACACTTGATAAACAAGTCCACAGAGCATTTTCCAGTTCTATAGGCTACAAGGAACATGCCTTTCCCTATCTCATGTGTATATATGTGTGTGTGTTTTAACCTTAATTGTGCTCTTTCTCTTATTTAGATTTCATACTACCATATTTTCCAGCGTATGAGACAACTTTTTAACCCAGGAAAATCTTCTCAAAAGTCGGGGGTCGTCAATGGAGCCGGACGGAAACCACAAGTGTCTCTGGTCGGCTCCTTTTTGTGCCGCATACAGTCCAGACTTTTTAACCCAGGAAAATATTCTCAAAAGTCGGGAGTAATCTTATACGCCCAGTCGTCTTATATGCCAGAAAATATGGTACTATATCTGTACCATCAAGATAGTGCATTAGCATCCTACTGACACCCAATAACACTTCAACTAAAATCATTGTAGTTACTGCTACTTTTGTTTGAAAATAATCTTTACTATAGGCCTTTGTCCATATTTGTTACTTAAATCACTTCCTCCTGTATTAATAGTATTCTGAACTCTGGACCTAAAAACATAGAGATCTAGGCTGTCTAAATTTTAGGCAATTTTTAAAGTGCACAGTGAGTCCTGGGCTTTCAATGTAATTGTAAATTATAGCCACTGAATGAGTATAATTCCCGAACAGCATGCTCATTGTTTTTGTAAACATACTTGCATAATGATAGACTCATATTTGAAAAGAAATCATCTAATCAATGTGAATTCCAGTAATTTGTCACAATTCTGACGTGGGACTGACATTTTCTAAAAACCTCTTTCATTGAAATCCTGTCTCAGAAGATTGTTCATAAGATGTGCATCATGGTGGAAGGACATATGTTTATTTTTGTTGCTGAAATTTTAGTTATGACCCATTTTCATATTCTTGAAGGTGAAACCTATTCCTTGAGTTGTCTACATTTTTATCTTAAGATATGCTGACAGTTTGATGACATTTGATATTTTAAAAATGGTACTTTAGAATAGATTATGAGAACCGAAAGCTAATACATAATGACATTTTTATTTCATCATCTCCAGTCTAAGACACAGATGTTCAGTAAAGAATTTTGCTATAAAAATTAATTAAAGAGGCCCTGACTGGTGTAGCTCAGCTGGCTGTAGCGTTGTCTAGTATGTCAGAAGGTGGCTGGCCAGTTTGATCCTCAGTCAGGGCACATGTGGAAAGCAGCCAATCTATGTTTCTCTCTTACATTGATCTCTCTCATCAATCAAAAAATTTAATGAAGGGAAATGAACTAAAAGATAATGCAGATACATAATCTATAAAATTCTGTACCTAAAACACTGTGATGTCTTACATTTGTCAACAAAACTTTTGCAATTTGGGTTCATGATGAGCTAGCCAGCCTGAATTAATTAACAATGTAAACAACAAAATGCCTTTAAACATGTGCAATATTATTATATGAAGTTCATTAGAGCCTGAAGAATCTGCTTCCAAGGAAAACAAAAACTACCTCATTTAAAAATTTCAGATCACACTTGTTATAAAGTAAATGCTCATCTAAGTAATATATTTAAAATTATTTAATCTGCTGTAGCATCTTTATATAACTTAATTGGCTATTAAATAATTTGTTCAGAAAAGAAGTGAAACTTTACTTCATTCTATAAAAGTCCACAGTGTGTTGAACCCAAATATAGGGTAAAAGATTATAAACACACACATCCACACACACAGACAAATAGAAAACAATTTGCATATTTTATTGCATGGGATATTGATTTCTATCCTAATTGGAGGACGTTTAGTTTTCTAAAACTATTTTAAATGGAAAGCAGATTTTGATGAATTTTGTGTTTTCATTTAAGACAAAAGAAATTGAATTTACTTTTTGTATTTTTATGATGTAATTGTAAAAGAATAGCAGAATTTCTAATAAGATTGCATTATTGTCTCTTAAATTTAAATTTAATATATAATTGTATTTTCCTGCCTTTGAAAGGTTTTCAAAACAAAGGAAAAAGAAAGAATGAAAAATGAATCTTCAATGTATTTACCAATTAATCACACATGTAATACAAATAATTTCCTGTGGACAAAGATCCCAAAGATAGATAGATGATACACACATATATATATAGATAGATATAAATATAGATAAAGAGAGAGAGAGAGAGGAAAGGGATGAAAAGGAAAAAAGGAAGTAAGGAAAGAAGGAAGGAAGGACCCTTTATCTGTTTACAATGCAGTATTATTTTCTGATTAATAAGGTGATGATCCAAGTTACTTTCATATTGATACTGGGGAAGATTAAGATTTTTTTTCCTTTCCTTTTCTAAAATGGCATGGAGAAAAGACCACGAAGACATACATTGTCCAGGATGGGCAATGACATCAGAAACACCACTAGTTTTAATCTTAGTATTTTTTCACATAGGTTTGGGCATAGGAGTCTGGGAAAGGACTAATCCATCCTGTCTGCATGGTATAATATAGGCAAAATATTAGCTCACTATCTTATTTAATAATATTAGAAGCCTGGTGCACAAAATTTGTGCGTTGGGAGGGTGTTCCTCAGCCCAGCATGCACCCTCTCCAATCTGGGACATACCTCTCACAATCCAGGACTGCTGGCTCCTAACCACTTGCCTGCCTGTCTGCCCCTAACTGTTTCTGCCTGCAAGCCTGATCACCCCCTAACTGCTCCCCTGCCAGCCTATTTGCCCCCAACTGCCCTCCCCTGCAGGCCTGGTCACTTCCAACTGCCCTCCCCTGCTGGCCAGCTTGTGGCTATGGATACCACCATCTTTGAGGGTGGGGCAGTCAATTAGCATATTCCCTCCTTATTGGCTGTGGGCACTGCCATCTTTGCCACAGCATAAGATCAATTAACATATTTCCTCTTTATTAGATAGGATTGTAAAGAGGAGGATAGGATTAATAAGTATATAAAAGAATGATGAAAATATACCATATTCTATTAGAGCTGCCAAGAGATCATGTGGCAAGTATGACTGTAATTTTTTAAAAAGCAAGTATTTAACATAAATAAAAAGTTGGCAGTGAACCAAATAAGACTTTGGTGTAAATCAGGAATGTGGAATGATTCTGTTCCATAAATTAAAACACAAGTGTTTCCAAACACCAAACATAGTTTTACAAGGAAATGCATTTTTCTTTCCTAATCTGTAGTCAGTGAATCTCTCTCTGATTCATTATTGTATAAGTTAATAATTTAGCATGTGTTTTCTATAAAGCTATCAAGATATTATCAAATCATTTACTTTCTTATATCTCTTATGTAATGAAAACATTGATGCTTTAAAAATATATATACCAGTAGTCTTCTATAAGCCACCAGATAAACACTTACTATGCCGGAATTACCCAAAAAGTACGTAAATATGCAGTTTACTGTAACATTTGTGTGAATTATTTTTATGAGGTACACATTAACTCTTGGTTTTTGTATTTACTATTATTGTTATTAATTATTGTGATGTCTGTATTTGAAGTGATGGGTAACATAACTAGTTACCCAAAGGATCATAGAGAGGATGATAGCTCCCTAATTGTGTGAGGACTTACAGGACAGAAAAAATGGCTTACAGTTTCAAAAAGCAATATTCCATGGTATGGGCAGCGATTTAATTTCAGTTGTTTTATTACATTTTCAAATGAAATGAAAATTTCTTTTATTTTTTTACTATGTGCCTCATTATTAATTCATAATTTATTTTCCTTAGGCGATTATTATGATTTATGTGTTTTTCCCTGGCTTGTATTGTAGACACAATTGCCATTACATAACAGTGGCAATTTGATATTTTTCATTTTAACAGAATTACTTTCCTTGTATGCAGCAAAGGAGGCTTCAGTGTTTCAGTAAGCAAATTATGAATACTTATTTAACAAGGAAACATGTCACTGAGCAGATTCTTCCATTAAATGCTGGTACACTTAGAATTTTAAGCGCAGTTAAACTCAACACGTTAATAACACACCCAATAAATTTCATTGCCTGGTATGCACCAGGTCCTCTAAGTGGTGATGGGCAGGGTCTATAACCTCGAAGAGTGTATGGATGGCTTGATACCTGGGGTTTCTACTGTGTTGTGTATATTTACAGTGGGTAGTCATTTCTGTATATGTTATATATGTATATATTATTTTGTATACTATGTTGTTTTGACATCCTAAAAAACTTTTATGACTGAGAGAGGCTGCCCAACCCAGCTAACCAATTTTTAGAGACATCAAAGGACCCAGCCCATAGTATGCCTTATCTCCTCTTTCTTGCCCAGACACCCCTGAAGGCAATATTTTCCTGTCTTAATCATCCAGGGCCAGGTGGCAGGCAACTAGGGATCTTCTCTATAGCCCCAAACCCTATGAAATTATTCAAACTAGCCAATTCTAAACTACTTACCCAACAGGCCTTGCTTTGGCTACTGAAACCCCAGTGAAGGCTCTGGCCTGGTGCTTCCCCTCCTGTCTCTTAACCACCTGACATCTTTCCTCTGTGGCTCTTTGTGTACTTATCTCTGCCTCCAGTTTCCTGTCGGTAAAATAAACCTTGTTTTCCCGAGCATGTCGTCTGTATCCTCTGTTCTGTACCAGACTGCCCATCTCATAAAACATCCACATACTCCTATCCATTTGTCCGTCATCTGTTTTCTGAGATCTGAGAAGCAGAGATGAGGCTGAAGAGAGAAAGAGAAGTCAAAGACATCAAATGGTCTGTGTTTAATTTTAGTAAGATCTGGGGCCGTTGTAGGTTTCCAACTCAGACGATAGTGACATACTGGTCCTAGGTTTGCATAAGTTCATTGCTACTGCATACAAGATGGACAAGCACTTTCTAGGGTAATTCATTTATGAATGACCATCTAGAAAGAAATGGGAGTATAGAAATCAGCTTGAATGCAATAAGAGAAACTCACATCTGGGCGTGGTATTTTGAAACCAAAGCAGAGGAAGAAGCATAACATACTTCAGAGCAAGCTCTTCAGGGTTTTGTGACTCCTTGGATATGTGGGGCCAAGGAGTGGGAGGAGCCCTTTCTGAAGTCTGCATCTTTTATGGCTGGTGCAGAAAGTGTGGTTTGTGTAGAAACTTCATGTGTTTGCTATTACTAATGCTGACTTCACTGGAAAGGGAAAGCACTATGGAATGGCCCCCATTCTGTGGGCAGGTTTCTAAATCTTCAGTGTCTACTGAGAGTGGTTTCATAAAACAAGTGGTGCCCAATTGGCATGTCTCAGTGGTTGAGTGTCGACCCATGAACCAGGAGGTCATGGTTTGATTCCCTGTCAGGGCACACGCCCAGATTGCAGACTAGATTCCCAGTGTGCGGTGTGTAGTAGGCAGTCAATCAATGATTCTCTCTTATCACTGATGTCTCTATCTCTCTCTCCCTCTCCCTGTCTCTCGGAAATCAATAAAAATATCTTAAAATAATTTAAAAATAAAAATTAAGCAAGTGGATTTTACTTGATTTGATGTCTTATTAATTTACTTATTTTTAGTTTCATGCAAGTTTAAACAATAAAGCACTGTGTCCTTATCCATAGCTTAAATAATAATATGGTATTTTAAACTCAAATCACTTAAAATTGTGTAACTGCTTCGTAGGACAGGGAAAACAATTAGGAAATTGGGAGAGATGGTAATCTAATCTAATTTAAAAAATATATACTTTAATATTTTATATATATATTATACCTTATGAACCATTCCAGAAAGTTAATATGGAAAAGATGCTAGTGAAGGAGTAGAAAACAAAGTATAAGGAACTTTTCACTCATTCTGTCAGTAGTTGACGAGTTTGATTAGTGCTGGGGCTAGAACATGGGAGTTTTGTTCTCGTGGAACTTTTAGAAGATAGAGACAGCCAATAAATACAAAGACATAATGAGGATAAGTGCTATCTAAGAATTTTTTAAAACTGTGGTAGCTTAGGGGACACAGGAAGGACATTCCAACTTGGGGAGCAGACTTGGTGTATTTGAGAAACAATTTGCAGAGACTCACGGGACATTAACCAAGCGGGGCTTGGTGTGCCATTTGGATTTTATCTCTGAAAGACAGTGCACAGTTTTAAGCAGACATTCGTCCTTATCTGATTTCTGATTTTGAAGGATCACTCTGGCTGCTGTGTTAAAAGCGGACGCGGGATTGAGGAGACAGCAGAGAAGGGAACCAGGGAGACCATTTAAGATGGTGTTGCGATATTATTGGAATAAAATGCTAATTAGTAAATTCTGAGCAAACGAACGCATGGCCTTTTGCTTCTGATGCCTCAGAGATTAGTTCTTGGTTGGGCAGGAAGTGCAGAGAAACTTTCCGAGCACCTGATGAAGTTTGCCTGTGCTCTTGCTGATGTTTTCCCCATTTTTTTTTTTCTTCACAGCAGGTTTAATGCGACCTGGTTTCTTCATGTGTCCTCCATTTCATGACAATACTTAGTTGATTATGGAATAATAATCGTATTGTTATTGCTGTTATTATTGTACTAGTTTTATTTTTATTGAGCAGGGACTGTGATCCTTGCTTTGCACGTAGCATCTCATACAAATGTATCCAGACAACTCTATGAATTAGGTCACATAAATGTCCCCATTTTACTGGTAGGGAAGCGGTGATGTAAACTCACCTAAAATCCCTCCAGTTTCTATTTAGGAAAAGCAAGAAATCAATATCAGAAAACCACTTGGAAAGCTCCTTCACTGGACTAAGGAGACTCAGCAAATACAGGTGGAACCTCCCAGAGACCACAGGCCGGATTCTGTGTTTGACACTCAGCCCAGGGAGCAGCGCAGCTCACAGGATGCTGCTGGCTCATTCTCTTATGGTGCTGGCTCTCCTGAGTGTCCCTACAGTAAAATACCCACAGGGACTTGAAGTCCTTAGAAGAAATGGTGCTAGATGGCATTCTGCCTTTGGCCTGAGATTTGTGGGGAGAGGTCTGGGACCCTCGTTGCATTGCCTTGGGATTTGTATTTCCTTATTGTTGGTGCCTGGTCCGCTGCCCTCCTCCCAATTTCCGGAAATGAAGGTCCTAGGACTCCCCAGGGGATAGACTCCTCCATTATTTCTAATACCTTTTAATCTTTGTCTTCATTCCCATTTCTGCATCAAGAGAAAAGCTGAGGTGAAGAATAAATGTCTGATCCCATTATTTCCTCAAAGAAACATTTTCTTTTGCTTTTCCATTTGTCCTCCAGCACACAGCCTGGCCTGGAGGCATGCAAACTCTCCAGTTCAGATGATCCAATTCAAGAACTCCTTTGTAAGAAACAAAGGATGTCAGTCCTAGGTTATTCACATCATGTTGTTTTCTGCCCTGCTCCGCCTGTGTTAAAGAAGCTCATACTATTTGAAAACTCTTCAAAGTCAACGGCTGGCTTTTGCTTCTTTCACAGCAGTGTTAATATGAACCAGAGGGAAAAGGACATTTTGTGTTTCCCTCATGTAGTACGATTTCACAAGTACAATTTAGGTGGGAAAATAAATCAATATTATTTATTTTAAGTAACCAATATAGTTGTGCTTCCCAAATTTGAGAAGTAAAACTTCCACGTAATTAAAATGAGACCTGTTAGGTAGAATACAGGATACACAGTTAAAATAGAATTTCAGATAAACAATGAATAATTTTTAATGTAAGTTCCATACAATATTTGCATTTTCATTGGCTAAATCTAGCAACCCTAAATATAGCCTTAATTATAAAAGTACTAGGGGCCCGGTGCACAAAAATTTGTGCACTTGGGGGAGGGGGAGGTCCCTCAGCCTGGCCTCTGCCCTCTCGCAGTCTGGGACCCCTTGGGGGATGTCCACCTGCTGGTGTGCCTGGCCAGCCTGGGTGAGGGGCTGAGGGCCGTTTTCAGGCTGCCCACAGCTCCCATTGACCCAATGTCCCAGCAAGGCTGGCTGGAGTCAGGTTTCTGAGGTTTATCTTCTATAATTGAAACTTTGTTGCCTTGAGCGGAGGCCTAGGCAGGCAACAAAGCCTCCTGTTTGCTTCAGCTCTGTGACTTCTATAATTGAAATATTGTTGCCTTGAGCAGAGGCCCAGCTGGCCTAGGCAGGCATTTTCAACTCCATTGCTGGTGCAATGGAAGCCTCCTGTTTG
This sequence comes from Murina feae, assembly GCA_004026665.1. Taxonomy (NCBI): domain Eukaryota; kingdom Metazoa; phylum Chordata; class Mammalia; order Chiroptera; family Vespertilionidae; genus Murina; species Murina feae. The sequence goes on from PVJC01017892.1 coordinate 20,078, forward strand.
CTCTAGCTCTGTGGCTATTGGTCGCCATCTTGGCTGGGTTAATTTGCATACAGCTGTTCTGATTGGCTGGTGGGCGTGGCTTAGGTGTCTCAGAGTGATGTTTAATTTGCATATTACTCTTTTATTAGATTAGATTGTTAGTTAAAAGGCCAAATAACAAAAGGTATTAAAGTATCTCAAATTAGTTTACATAATTCTAATAATGAAATGATGTCCTCTGTTATGGTACTAGTAGGTAGGATATTTCCTTTCACGGTCACGGCCTGGTGTCCCTGTTAACACAAACTCACCTATGTTCTTGTCACCATGGAAGACCTCCCCTGACATATCACTTTTGCATCTGATCTCTGTGTCCCTACTGTGAGTCTCTGCTCCAGAGTCACTGGGGACCCTCACCACAGTGGCAGATCTTCCCATGTCCTTGTTGGATAATCTGAGAGAGTTGGGGTCCCTTCCATGTCACAAGCTTGCTGAAGGAAAGAGACTCAAGATTAACCACTTGCAGGGACAATTTCAAATTGTTTTGGCCACTTTGGCCATCTGGCTTGCTGTTGAGGCTTCAGGGGAGTGGGGGTGGGGTGGAGTACTGATTTCTAGAAATATAAACTCAAACAGGATATTAAATGCCCCTTTCTATCTTTTGGCTTCTTATTCACCCTTTCTGGGTGTTTCTATCACTACCCCACCAGAAGTTCACACCTAATGGAAGGTTGGAGGGATAAAGGCCTACATCTATCTGTAATTTCAACCTGATTGTAATCTCTGCTTTTTCTGTCTTCCTCTCCCTTTCCCTCACCCTCACCCAACTCAGCAGAGGGCAGCTTCCTGTTAGTAGTTTATAGTTTAATCTCCCTGTCCTCTAACACTGGCTTAACGCTTGTTCTTGAGTGTAAAGTGGGCTTGTAAAAATTAGGAATATTTTCTTTCTCCACATATTCAAGCTTTTAAGACTCAGGAAAATTTTCAGAAATCCAGCTTTCAGACTCAATGACCCCTTTATTTCAGGTAGTATTATCCTTCATGTGAAAGGGGTGGAAACCATGGGAAAAGCTTCATTACAATAAGGTTTTCAGGAATTGAAAATATATTGCAAAATAATTTTTATATCTTCAATGATACAACTTTTGTGTGTGGGTGGGGGTGTCTTCTCTCTCTCTCTCTCTCTCTCTCTCTCTCTCTCTCTCTCTCTTTCTCTCTCTCTCCCCCCTTATCCCCCCTTTCTAGAGTGTGCATAATTGTAAAAGCAACATGGCCCTCTAAATATTAGAGAAGCAGGAAATCATTTGAAAGGTTGAGCAACTCTGATACTGAATTTTGAGTTATAAGACAAAATTCTAGGCTGCTTTATTCAATATGACTATGAAACATTCATTTTATTTGAACTCATTCAGCAAATAAGTGGTTAGATCTTTAAAATAAAATTTTACCTACAAGTAATTTGAATTTGACTCTTGATATGATTTCTAGAAGGCTTAATATATTCCAAGAGCTTATTAATTTGAAAGTGTGTCAAAATTTTAAAAGCAATTTTTCATTTTCAAACTAACTTATATACAGCTCCCTGGAAACTGCCTGTGCCTTCTTTGGTAAGAAAATCTTCAGTCATAACTTAACTGAAATAGTTCCAAAGGTTTCCTGATGCAGTGTTGGATAGTGTATATTCAGAGCTAGGGTAATTTATACCAAAAGCAGAAATTCATGCTGTCTCATAATTCTTGTCAATAACAAAACTAAAATAACCTTTTCATATATACTATAGCCAATGATATTAATTATCTATACGTAAAAGCTTGAACCAAATCAAAAGGCATAACACAATGTAATGCTTTATTAAATAACAATGTATTTGTTCCAATATTTTAAATTTAAATTTTTTTTAATTCATTGATAGTGACAGAGAGAGAACAAAAGAGAGGGAGAGAAACATCAATTTGTTGTGCCACTTGTTTATACATTCATTGGTTGATTCTCATATGAGCCCTGACCAAGGATCAAACCCACAACCTTGGTGTATCGGGGCAAAGCTCTTATCAACTGAGCCACCCTACCAGGTCAAAAAATTTTTTAATCTTGGGTAAAATTTAAATATATAAGTACCAAATAAAACTTGAACTAGATAGATGTTTCATTTTGAATTTCAAATGGACATATTTGTATTCATTTTAGCATGTTAAGGAAAAGTTAATAAATCACTACCAAAGAAATATGTTATTTAATAAATAGCAATTTTATCCTCAGTATTTTAACCTGCTTCAGTACAGTAGAAAAAAATTATTTATGTCACATATTAAACCACTTCAGAAAAAAGGAAGAAACTGGGGTTAAATAGAAGATAATATTGAAGTGTTATTTCCCCTAGAAAATTGGAGAAACAAATGTATTGTTCTTACCAAGAGTAAGTAGTTTACACAGCATAAAGTAAAACTCAGCATTAAGATCAGACCCTATAGAGACTCACTATATTGATTACAAATGCCTAATATTTTGTAATTTTCCCATTACTAGGATAGCAAAAAATAAAGTACTTTGAAATTAAAAGCATAAAACAAAGATGAAAATAGGAAACACTGATTCCAGATGTGCAAATATTTGCCAAGAGAAATTGTTTTCTGTGCTGTTGAGCGTTGCCTTTGACTTTTCTGAGTGAGCCCTTATGTACCTTGTCTCTGTCTCAGCTTGACCTGGAATTGTCTTTTTGAAAGAAATAAGCTTGATTTTTATTGGCATCATGTGGAGCTATATATCTGCTTGAAAATTAATTGTCTTCCTTTAGACATATCAGCTTTTCTAGCAAATATGTAGCAGCTATTCTTGTCTTACTTTCCACTTGAAAAGCTTTATTTTTGTCTGTTCTATTTATAAATGGCTAGAGGCCCAGCGCATAAAAATTCATGCACCAGAGGGTGGCCGAGACTGGCCCCACTCACATTCCGGGAGCCCTCGGGTGGAAGGTGACCTGGCGATCAGAGGAAGATGACACCCCCATCACACTTCTGCTGCTGCCACTGCCAGCAGCTCGAGCCTTTGCCAGCCCTGGTCACCTGAGCCTCGGGCAGCCCTGGGAAGCTGGGGGGCTGAGGGTGGGTCCAGCCACACTGCGTGCCTACCACCCCTTCTCCCTCCAGCGGGACTGAAAAGACTGGGGGATTTGGCGGGGCTGAGGGGACTGGGCGCTGCCATCTTGTGGCTATGGGTGCTGCCATTTTTGTGATGGCATGATGGTTAATTTGCATATTCCCTCTTTATTAGGTAGGATGATATTCCAGTTCTATGAAACAAGCATTAAATTATCTGAGCTACTTTTCATAGGTACCTAACATCATAAATGCAGTTCTCTACTGGCACTTTTTTTGGTAATTTTCAATTTATTGACTTGATCCATTTGTAAATTTTCAAAGAGAGTTAGCATCTTTTGAGTCATTTTTAGTACATAGGAATTTTAATGTATGTGTATTTCTTTATATATAAAGAGTATATAAGAGCAAGAGACTTTTTAGATATTCCTAAAACTCTTTGTCTCAAGACGATTTCCTATGATCCTTCTGATAAAAAAAGAGAACTCAGGTTTTTTATTTTCTGAAGAGTGGGTCAACAATAAGAGATTCTGGGGAGACACGTGTAATTGTCACTTCTTCAGTCATGGTTCTTAGAGGAGACAGATGGCCCTCTCAAAAGGAGTCATTAAGGAAATTGTGCTGTGGACAAGGCAGTGAATGGATGTGTTCAGGGAAAACAATAACAGACAGGAGGAGACAAGGGTCAGCTGCCACCAGCCCTAGGCCTGAAGGACAAGCCGAGGGATTGTGACCAGGACTGGAGCCCAAGGTGATGGCAGAGCCACCATGGAGTTGGCCTTGAGGAAAGGAGCAGTGTTTGCAGAACCCAAGAGAGGGAGTGAGGGAAAGCAATAGAATCCCACTGCGCTCTCCCTCCCACAGCAACTTGGAGCTTCCCTTTATCAGAATCCCATTGGAATCATCTCAAAGGACAGTGGTTGGCTCTGCAGTTCATATAGGTTAGCCTGGGAATGCAGAGTAGGACAGTCAGATGAGGGACTTTTGCAGGGGCCAGTGGCACTTAGGACATAAATTCCATTTTTTAAAATATATTTTTTATTGATTTCAGAGAGGGAGAGAGAGGTAGAAACATCAATGATGAGAGAGAATCATCAATTGGCTGCTTCTTGTATGCCCCACATGGGATGGAGCCCTTAACCCAGGCATGTGCCCTGACTGGGAATCAAACCGTGACCTTCAGGTTCATAGGTTGATGCTCAACCACTGAGCCATGCCAACTGGGCCATATCTTCCATTTTTATGCACACAATAAGAGACTACTTGGGTTGATCGGTTGAGGTTGCATGTGAGTTCCACTAATGACCCTGTCACTGTATTTATTTGCATAGCAGGCTTCATGAAGAGACTTTCATAGCATCAGGATGGTGCTATGTGTAGAGATGGGTTTAGTAGGTGATGACTGTGTGTGACAATGCTGTTCGAAATATAAATTTAAAGTTTGAAATAAAATTTGGAACTTTCCTCTTTTGGAGGATCCTAGAACTGTTACAAAGGAGTGGAGCACCACAGAGGTGACATCTGAAAAATGCTAGGGACTTCATTGTCCAAAAGTTTCTTCAAGATCTAAAATTCTATGTTTATCTTCCTTTTTTATAAGGACCACTTTGGTTCCAGTTAAAAGTAAAAAATGTGAGAATGAAATTTAATAAAGAGTTCTTGGATGAGCTGAGTATGAGGGAATGTGACTCCCCCCCCCCTCCAACTTGCCCTCAATATATAAGGAATGTTGAGCTTGTTGATAGATAACAGTAAATACAGAGGCAAGTTTTGAAGGGTTCTGGGACTAAAAGAGTACAATCTTTTTCTCCATTTATATTTTGCTGCAGATATATCTTCTATAATATGGTCACCATAATACATTTTTAGAGATTTAATTGTGAGCTTTTTGGAGTGAAAACAGTCCACTAATACAAATTGATACATGTCAATGAAAGCATTTTTCTCCAGGTAATTTATTAATTAACTTCAACACATTTTTACAAAAAGGAAAATAGTCTTTGTCAGTAATGGTTACAGTTAGAAGGGAATTATAATTTATTCCTATAAGGAGAAAATAGTATTTAACACTTAAGAAGAACTATGAAAATAATTTAAGTAAATACTTATATTTAATAAAATATTTTGAATGAAGGATGACACTAATGGGATCGAACCATTTCCTTCGCATCTGTTCAGTCTCTTGTGAGTATGTGGTAGTGACCTGATTTTAATTTGATTATCAAAACCACTAATATATTTAGACATAAATCAAGAGGGAACAGGTCAATTCCAAGAGTTATTTAGAAATTGGCACACTCAAAGCTCATTTAATTCTTCAGCATCTAAACTAATGAGATGTTACATCCTATTTGTTGGCATATTAATTTAGCTGAATGCATTGCTATTAATCAAATGTAGAACACTTGAAATGGTAAAATAAATACATTTTAACAGTGCTGATAACTTACCTCAAAATAATTTTAAATAATTTAAAAGGAAATTATAAAGTTTCATTTTTAAATAATGGCTTATGGACTTTATTATCATTTTAGATATGCTTATTGATGTGCTGATAAATAATACACTTGGGAAATGTTTTTCCTCCAAATTTTATCTAACTTTTGAGATGGCAAAATAAGTGTCAAAGATATGAATATCAATAGACTATCATAGTGACAAGAACCTAACACATTTTTCCTTGTTAGTTATTCATCCTTGACTGAATTATATCATGGAAATGAGATACATCATCTAAAATATTTCTGTAGCTTCCTCTATAATATAATTCTCTGAGTTTATATCATCAAACTAAAACTAGAAATATATCTAATCTTTATTAAGATACTAGAGGCCTGGTGCATGAATTCATGCACCAGTGGGGTCCTTCGGCCTGGCCTGCAAATCAGGCAAAAACCGGGTCTCTGACATCCCCTGAGATTGTGAGTGGGCACAGGCTAGTCTGAGGGACCCACCAGTGCACACAATCAGGGCCGGGAAAGACAAAGGAGGTTGCCCAGCCAGGGAGGGACCACAGGAAGGCTCCAGGGTGTGTCCAGCCTGTCTCATTCAGTCTCTATCGTACAGACCTCAGCAACAAGCTAGCCTACCAGTTGGAGAGTCTGCCCCATCGTGTCAGTGCACATCATAGCAACTGGTCAGCTGTCTGCCCCTTGGTGGTCAGTGCATATTATAGCAAGCAGTTGAGAGGCCTTACCATATCATTAGCATATTATGGTTGAATGGTCTACTGGGTGACTGGACACTTAACATATTAGTCTTTTATTATATAAGACTAGAGGCCTGGTGCACAAAAATTAGTGCACTCAGGGGGGTCCCTCAGCCTGGGTCCCCTCGGGAGATGTCCAACCAGCTGGCTTAGGCCCGCTCCCCAGGGGATTGGGCCTAAGCTGGCAGTCAGATATCCCTCTGGCAGCCTGGGGACCCTCAGGAGATATCCACTTGCCAGCAGAAAGCAGGCCTAAGCTGCAGTCGGACATCCTTAACACTGCTGAGGAGGCAGGAGAGGCTCCCACCACCACCACTGTACTGGCAGCTATCAGTGTCGCTTGTGGCTGAGCAGAGCTCCGCCTGTGGGAGTGCATTGACCACCAGGGGTAGCTCCTGCATTGAGCATCTGCCCCCTGGTGGTCAGTGTGTGTCATAGTGACCAGTCATTCCCAGTCATTCTACTGTTAGGGTCAATTTGCATATTACCCTTTTATTATATAGAATAGAGGCCTGGTGCATGGGTGAGGGCCAGCTGGTTTGCCCTGAAAGGTGTCCCAGATCAGGGTGGGGGTCCCATTGGGGTGCCTGGCCAGCCTGGGTGAGTGGCTGATGGCTGTTTTCAGGCTGGCCACATCCCCTTCAGGGAGGCAGTCCCTGCTGGGGTACCTGGCCAGCCTAGGTGAGGGGCTGAAGGCCGTTTCCAGGCTGCCTACAGCTCCTTCAGGGAAGGGATTCCTGCTGGGATGCCTGGCCAGCCTGGGTGAGTGGTCGATGGCTGTTTGCAGCGAGGCTGGCTGGAAGCAGCTATCTGGGGTTTATTTATCTTCTATAATTGAAACTTTGTTGCTTTAACTGGAGCCCAGGTTGGGTTGCCCCTGGCAACCCAGACTCTTAGCGCTTGCTTGAGCCCAAGCCTGTTGGAAGCAGGTATCTGGGGTTTATTTATATTCTATAAGTGTAACTTTGTTGCCTTGAGCAGAGGCCACAGCCACGGGAACCTTAGCTTCCTCCATCACCGGGGCAAGCTTCCTGCTTGTTCCTGCTCTGTGGCTGCCAGCCGCCATCTTGGCTGGGTTAATTTGCATGTAGTCACTCTGATTGGCTGGTGGGCGTGGCTTAGGTGGTAGCAGGGTGACACCAATTTGCATATTAGTCTTTTATTACGTTAGATTTTTATCAGTTTTATTTGCAAATGCATGGCTTGAGTTACACATATCCAGGTAAATAGGTATGATCTTTAACTTCAAAGATGTTAAAGTCTGGGATGTAGAATATTGGTGCTTGTAAATAAACAGACATTAAGTTCAGTGTAGAGCTGAATAAACAACTTCATAGATAAATAAATATTGGTATTTATTTCTTTTTGACATTTCCTCAAACAGAGCAGTTTGGTGTGGCCTGGGTAGTACCTTTGTGTTGTACCATTTGAAAGCATGTAGTTATGGTAAGAATTGTCTTACACATAAAACACAGGTATGGAAGACAATATGACATTGATGAAACTGAGGACATGGTATAGTGTGAAGATTTTTAAATAAGCACAGGACTGTAGACAAAAGGACAATAATAGTCCAGGTATGCGATAAAAGACAGGATAGGTTTTTCGTTTTCAGGTTGTTGCATTGGTCAGAGGCTGCCCCACCACAGGGAACTGTGTAAGGGGTAGACTTTGCAGGACCCGCTGAAGAACTCACAGGTGGGCCAGAGATAGTTGAAGATTAGTCATCCTCAGCTAGGGAAGTAAAATGTCTTTACTTCCAAAGTGGGAATTAAAGGGAAGAAATATTTATTCTTCTTCCCCTGCATTCCCCTCCTAATATTCGGCACCAAAAGGGTAAGACAGCCATCAAACATGAGATGGAGATTATAAACTCTGCTGGACACAGCTATTCACAGCAGAAAATTGTCCCAAATCTGAAGAACCACCCAAGTGTTGTAAGTGAATTGGGGCATGAAAATTTCAATATAGCACCTTTGGGGGAAGAGACTGAGGAAAAATGAAATGTTTATATGCTATGGAATTTAGAACATTCAACACTCTCATTATGTATACGATAGAAGGAATGATTTCAGTCTTGGGCTTCAGCTGCTGCTGAAGTGGACTCCCTATTGCCAAAAAGGGAGTATATACTAGAAATAAAAATGACAAAACAGCCTGGCTGGCATGGCCCAGTGGTTGAGCATTAACCCATGAACCAGGAGGTCAGGGTTTGATTCCCCATCAGGGCACGTGCCCAGGTTGTGGGCTTATACCCCAGTAGGGGCATGCAGGAGGCAGCTAATCAATGATTCTGATCATTGATGTTTCTATCTCCCCCTTTCTCTCTCTGAAATCAATAAAAACATATTTAAACAATGACAAAACAGATTAATATTTTATGGAAGAAGGAAAGAATTCATTTTAAAAGTTTGGGTTTGCTTAGCATATGCGTATCTCCCCGCTCTGGCATTTTTCTGTTTTAAATATTCTAGAAGATAAGAAACATTATAAAAAAGAAAAAAGAATTATATAAGAAATATGATGAACATAAAAGAACCTCCAAATGTCTATTGCTTAGTTTTTGTGCTTTAATGAAGTCCTGCTGTCCAGTAGTCCTGAGACCCCTCTGTCTTAGGAGACTCATCCTGTTTACAAAGTGGAATCTTAGAAAACCTCTCTCTTGGGAGGATCTCAGGCTGTTTGGATGGAATAGATCCTCCATTTTTCCGTAGAGTTCCCCCCCCCCCCCAAATATATTTTATTGATTTTTCACAGAGAGGAAGAGAGTTAGAAACATCGATCAGCTGCCTCCTGCACACTCTCTACTGGGGATGTGCCCGCAACCAAGGTACATACCCTTGACCAGAATCGAACCTGGAACCCTTGAGTCCACAGGCCAATGCTCTATCCACTAAGCCAAACCGGTTAGGGCTTTCCATAGAGTTTTAACCAACTATGGAGTCATTACTTTCCTGCTGGGTTTTTATCCCCATTCTTTTCTTCTGTTGGGTTCTTGTCTTCTGGATCTTTGTCACAGGACAGCCCCTGCAACTCCTTTGTCCTGGGAAACTATAGGTAGCATTCAAACCTCAAGAAAGTCTTTCCTCCAGATTGTGATAACAAATTGTGCAGGAAAGAGTTGCTTAGTGGATATGATGCTTTAGCAGGATTGTGGGCTTAAATTATACTTAACTTTACAAAACTTAGAAAAGAAAGACCTTAGGAAGACATGGGTTTTTATGTTTCTTTCATACTTGTAGAGCCTCCCCTTTAAAAGTTAATTGCTTTCCTTTAATGATTAAAATAATTTTTTTGTCTAATAACCTGCATGCCAAATTGGGTTCACATGTTTGATTATTTGAATCATTTAAATATTTTCAAACAAACAAGCATGTTTACTACCTCAAAATTAATCCTCATGTTTTATCTATTCTATCAGGAACCAAGAGGTTGAGGGCTTTGCTGAGATCTGAGACCTTAATATATTTTGACTCATCATTTAGGTAATTTATAAATCCTAAGGCTTGAGTCTTACAACTAAAGTTAAAGTAAGTGTCCAATAAGTCTCTCAAAACCAAGACTGGCTGAAATATTATTCTTATAAAACACTTTGATAAACTGATTCTATGTCATAGGTGTATGTTTTTTTTTTGAACAACCAGTGTCTATAATATAAGCAACTGAAATATTTGTTTTATAGAATGGATTCAAATAAATATGTCAGCTTCATAAGTATGCATAGAGATACTCAGCTCATTTATTTTTGGTGATGGGAACAAAGCCTAAATTTAGAAGCTATCTTTCTTTTACAGCACAGACCAAAAATACTTCCAGACATTTTCTGTTTTTGTACTTTGCATTTTTTTCAATGAATTAAAGAGTCAATATAGAAAAATCTGGATGTATTTTTAGCTTTGTATGTCATTAGGTAATATATTTTAAAGTAATTGTGTGTCTTACTGACACATGAAAAACTAAAAATATAAGAAGTGTATTTTTAAAATAAATTTTAAAGATTTTTTAGAGTTACTTGAAAAATATGACTCTACCATACTCATGTGAGGAAAGAGTTGTAGATACAATAAATTTTTATCATTTGTGATAGTTATGTTCCATATAGTCTTTGAGAACATTCAATCATCTAAGACTAACCCATTTCTCATAGGGGAAGTACAGAGTTGGGGCCAGTCATCCTGGTCACAACATTTTTTTAAATCAATTCATAAGTATATGTCTGTTTAAAGACATATAAACACTTCATAAGTGGGCATTTTCCCGCCACTGTGTGGTAGCGTTCAAAACACTTTCCTTTGTGCAGGGGTACATTACAAAACTTGCACATGTACTGCATTTCACTGCATAGTTTATGAGCGGCACACACACAACAACGACGTAAAACATTTTTATTTTTGCTGGTTCCAGCTAGAGGTTCCAATGTATGTTTCCTCATGTCCATTGACAGTCTCCCTCGTGGATCCGATTTTACTCATTTCCCACAAAAAATGTGTTTTAATAAGTATTTTTTAATTTATTAACATTGAACTCCTGGAAACAGGCCTATAAATCATGCCTACATGGAGTTTATCTAGAATATGTATTTTCCCCCTAAGGCACATCGGAACCTGTCTGTGCTTAGAAACACCAGACAGCACTTCACAATGATGCTTGGAGCGATTTCAAATAGAGAAGCCACCAACACAAAGCACAAAAATGTAAAAAATATGGCTAAGGATACCATGAAAAAAAGTCACTTGTTCGCAGTAAGAGAGTTGAAGCAACACCGCAGAGCATCGCTTCGTTGGGCCTCAGCTGGAAATATATGGGTGCTGGTTGATTCCAGTGGGTCTTGGTGTTACAAAAATTACAAAAGAGCAGGTGAATTTGCAAGTATAGAATTCACACATAATGGGGATCAACTGTGCTCCACGGTGTATCCTTTAGATGTAAACTTTTGTTGAGATTTGAGTTGAGACTCTTTGAACCCCAGCACATGGCGGTCCAATGGATTTGCAGTTCAGATGAGCCAGGGCTAAAACTGAGTCCAAAGGCTTTGGAGCAATTTAATTTGAGATCTGTTGAGTCTAATTATATTTTCAAATGGCTTCTATGTTAGATATATTGTGTGTTTTTTAAATTTGTTTTTAATGTACTTTAACGTTTCTTAATGGGGTGGAGGTTTAAAAAAGAAAAGAATTAAAAGAGATCCTTTTCCTACACAGTTGGAGAGGCATGGCTTTGGGTGGTCATTTAACTGTCCCCATGGGTCCAGAACAGAGCAAATAAGGCAGCAGATACCCTGTATCAAGCCCCTCCTTGTCCATCCTCAGATATCCCTTATCCCAAGTCTGTGCCTGAGAAGTGAGGACTTAACCCTGTTGGCATTATTCTGCATTAAGAGTCATCTGAGGAATGAGGGAAGGCCTGGTGGACTGCTGACTTATCTAGTTTATCCTGAGGAAAATGGAACTGGTAGTGCTTTAGGAATAAATGTTTTTCTGGTTTGGTTTCAGTGACCAGACAAAATATTCACTTACTCTACTAAAAATTTTAAATGCAGACATCCTGTGTATTGTGCCCTAAACATAGGGTGACATCCATTATATTTTTCTCTCCT
>PVJC01017893.1:0-31940 GCA_004026665.1 Murina feae
TAGGAGGGATCTCAATACCAGATATCAAGCTGTATTATAAAGCCATTGTTCTCAAAACTGCCTGGTACTGGCACAAGAATAGACATATAGATCAATGGAATAGAATAGAGAACCCAGAAATCAACCCGAACCAATATGCTCAATTAATATTTGACAAAGGAGGCAAGAACATACAATGGAATCAAGACAGTCTCTTCAACAAATGGTGCTGGGAAAATTGGACAGATATATGCAAAAAAATGAAACTAGACCACCAACTTACACCATACACAGAAATAAACTCAAAATGAATAAAAGACTTAAATGTAAAACAGGAAACCATAAAAATACTAGAGGAATACAAAGGCAACAAAATCTCAGACATATGCCAAAGCGGTTTCTTCACCAATACAGCCCCTAGGGCATTGGAAACTAAAGAGAAAATAAACAAATGGGAATACATCAAAATAAAAGCTTCTGCACAGCAAAAGAAACCATCAGCAAAACAATAAGAAAACCCACTGCATGGGAGAACATATTTGCCAATGTTATCACTGAAAAAGGTTTAATCTCCAACATTTATAGGGAACTCATATAAATTAACAAAAAGAAGACAAACAATCCAATCAAAAAATGGGCAAAGGACCTAAATAGACACTTTTCAATAGAGGACATTCAGAAAGCCAAGAGACATATGAAAACATGCTCAAAGTCACTAATCATCAGAGAGATGCAAATCAAAACAACAATGCAAATCAAAACAACATCTCACACCTGTAAGAATGGCTATCATCAACAAATCAACAAATGACAAGTGCTGGAGAGGATTCGGAGAAAAAGGAACACTCGTGCACTGCTAGTAGGAATGCAGACTGGTGCAGCCACTGTGGAGAAACAGTATGGAGTCTCCTCAAAAAATTAAAAATGGATCTCCTTTTTGACCCTGTGATCCCACTTCTGGGAATATATCCTAAGAAACCAGAAACACCAATCAGAAAGGACATATGCATCCCTATGTTCATAGCAGCACAATTTACCATAGCTAAAATTTGGAAATAGCCTAAGTGCCCATCAACAGATGAGTGGATTAGAAAACTGTGATACATCTACACAATGGAATACTATGCTGCTGTAAAAAGGATGGAGTTCTTATCATTTGTAGCAGCATAGATGGAACTGGAGAACATAATGCTAAGCGAAATAAGCCAGTCAATGAAAGAAAAATACCACATGTCCTCACTCATCTATGGATAATAATAACCATTATAAACTGGTGGACAAAATAGATACAGAGGCAGAGCAGCATCAAACAGACTGTCTAATTACAGCAACAAGGACAGGGAGGGTTGGTGGGGGAGTAACAGATCAGCCAAAGGACTTTTATGCATGCATTTAACCATAACCAATAGACACAGAACACTGGGGGTTAGGGGAGGTGGGGGGAAGGGCAGGGGAAAAAAGAGATATATGTACTAATCTTTGTAAAACTGTATGTAATAAAATAAATAAATAAATAAATATAACAATATATAATATCTACACTAATAAAAGAGAAGGATGCAAATTGACCATACCATTGTGACAACCAACAACCAATCAGGAGTGAGTATGCAAATTAACCCAACAAAGGTAGCGGGTTAATTTGCATAGCAGGCACCGAGTGGCCGGGGATGTGGCAGGCTGCAGGCATTCTGCACTACCCCAGCTGCTCCAGGCCTCTGGGTAGTGTGGGAAGGCAGAAAGGCGGCTCTGGCCCAGAGTGAAGGCAGTGCTGGCAGCCAGGGGAAGAAAGGCTCATTCTTGCAAGAATCTTCATGCATTGGGCTACTAGTATATATTATAATAAATATGAAGATGCTCCACCTCCTCCAATCCAGGACCCCTCGGGGAATATCCAACTGCTAGTTTAGACCCAATCCCAGTCAGACATCCCTCTCACAGTTCTGGACCACTGGCTCCTAATCACTCACCTGCCTGCCTGACTAGTCACCCCTAACTGTCCCCCACTGTCAGCCTGATTGCCCCTCACTGCCTCTGCATGTCTGCCTGGTTGCCCCTAACTGCCCCCATCCCCGATGCTGGCCAGGTCACTCCTAATTGTCTCTCCCTGCCAGCCTGGTCACTCCTAACCATCCCCACTCCATGCCGGACTGGTTGCCCCAACTGCCCCTCCAATGGCTGGCCTGGTCACTCCCAACTGTCCCCCTTGCTAGCCTGGTAGTCCCTCATGACCCCCTATGCCAGCCTGGTTGCCTCACACAGCCTGCTGTTCAGTTGTTTTGTTGTCCCTCTCTAACTACTCTGCCAGCCTGGTTGTAGGCAGCCATTTGTGAGGCTGTGACAGTCAATATGCATATTACCTCTTTATTATATAGGATATGTATATGTATATGTACATGTATATGTATGCATAAAAATATAGAAAGAAAAAAAAGGAAAGGAAAGAGGACAGGACTATGTCTTTGCCTTCTTCTTCTTCTCCCCAAGCATGTTACCTTTGCCTTTCTCTCTCCTAACCTTCAAGGGCCCTTATTTTTCTTTTGTAATTGTTTCCTGTGCCTCTGTAACTTTCTAAATAAACTTTCTCAGCTGGCACCATTTTGGGGCCCAGTCCATCGGGGTTTCCAGGTGACCTAATAAATTTATAATCCCTTACCATAATAAATAAATAAATAATAAACAAACAAACAAACTTTCTCTTATTAAAAAAAAAGAAATGGCAGTACAAAATAACATTTAAACCATCTCTTCCTTTAGTGTGAAATCTGTGTGGGCAAAAAGGCCAAAGGAGGAATGCATGAGGCCAAAGTGGTAAGGGATTCTAAATGTATTAGGTCATCTGGATACCAGATGGACTGAGCTCCAAAAATGGCGCCAGCACCCAGGGACAGAGAGTCAGAGATTTTAAAGGACTAGATGGGCTTTTTTCTGGGGGAATTCTCTGGGCAGGTCCCGATCCTAGGAAGTTCCAGAGGAAAGAGATAATGGCAGAGCAAGTAGAATATGGCCTTAGCAAGTGGAATGTGGTCTAAGCAAAAGGGAATGTCCATTGTGAAGTGGCCTAAAAGTCACTTCCCAGGGAAGTGAGTATTGATTCAATTATTTGATCACCTAACTCTTTTCAGGGGAGCAATGAGCGTTCGCAGCCTGTTCTGGGCCAGCTTCCTGTCTCCAAGGCCCCCTTTTCTCTGACTCTCCCGTGAACAAATAGCAGCCCCATCTTGGCTCACTTCTGTCACTGTGACTCTTATTTCTTTTGTTCATTTGCTTTTGATTTTTTTCTATTTTTTTTTCTTTTGTTTGCAACTTTTATTTCTTAGTGAGTCAAAGCAGCTCCATCTAGGCTCTCTCCTATTGCTTCTTCTGTCCTAAGCCCTTCCTTGTTTCACTGTCCCCAGCTTTAATAAATGTACTCTCAAAATAAAAAAATAAAAAGGGGGGGGCGTTCTTTGGAAAGTAACCTCACACAGTGATCAGATCATAAATTTCTAACTGGGCAGGTCATGGTGGGTAATCATGCCCTAGGCATATACCATTTTAGTAAAAGACTTATTGTTACCTTAAAGCTAAGCAAGCCCTGTCCATTGTTTCTGTGCATCTAGGTTAACACACTGTTGAAATGCCTCCTTTCAGACCCTTCCTTCTACAATGGAACCACCCTCAAGAGAGCTCTTAATCTTTTTAAAAATATATATTTTATTGATTTTTTACAGAGAGGAAGGGAAAGGGATAGAGAGTTAGAAACATTGAGGAGAGAGAAGCATGGATCAGCTGCCTCCCCCACACCCCCAACTGGGGATGTGCCTGCAACCAAGGTACATGCCCTTGACCGGAATCGAACCTGGGACCCTTGAGTCCACAGGCTGCCACTCTATCCAGTGAGCCAAACTAGCTAGGGCAAAAACTCTTAATCTTATATTAGCCTGTAACCCAGTCTCACCTAGGTTTCTCCTGCCTCCATGGAATCTTCCTTACATTTCCTCATTAATTTCAAATGTGTTAGGGTCTCCAAAGGAGGAACACACAAGGCCAAAATGGTAAGGGATTATAAATTTATTATAATCCGGATACCAGATAGGCTGAGCCCCAAAATGCACCAGCGCCCTAGCCAGTTTGGCTCAGTGGATAGAGCATCGACCTGTGGACTGGGTTCCGGGTTCAATTCAGGTCAAGGGCACATGCCTGGTTTGTAGGCTCCATCCCCAGTAGGGGGCATGCAGGAGGCAGTCAATCAATGATCTCTCTCATCATTGATGTTTCTATCTCTCTCTCCCACTCCCTTTCTCTCTGAAAACAATAAAAAAATTTTTTTCAAAAAAACAAAAATGACACCAGCGCCCAAAGATGGGGAGTCAGAGGTTCTTAAAAGACTCTAGGTGTGCTTTTTCTGGGCTGAAAATTCTCTGTAGATCCAGATTCCGGAAAACTCCAGAGGGGAGAGATAATGGTCTTAGCAGGAAGAATGTGGTCTAAGCAAGTGGAATGTCCATTGTGAAGTGGCCTAAAGGTCAGTTCCAGGGGAAAAGGTATTGATTCAATTATTTGATCAGATCTAACATTCCAGCCTTTTTTTTTTATGGAATAGAAACAAAGGTCGTATCTTCTGTATTTGCTTTCTGCTGAGGTGGGATGTCGAGATCACAGGGGAATGGATTTAATAGTAGTGGGCTGGACTAGGGGACACAGCAGCATGATTTCCCTAAGAGACTGGTTGGTGAAGGCTCCAAAATGGTCCTGTTAAGTGCCTTGGTAGGTAAAAGATGCCCAAGGCTGCCACAGCATCACTTGTCTGGTTTTGCTGCTTTTCTGGGCCTGGAGCTGAAATACAACTGAAGCCTAGATGTTATCTTTAGGGAGGAAACTATCAGGGTTCTTAGTTTCCTGACTAGTTATTTGCTATGGGAAGATAGCAAGGTTCTTATTTTCCCAGTTTTGCCCCTTTTTAGCATCCAGAGCTTTCTGGCCCATTGAGTTTCTATACCTGTACTTGGGCCATCATCCTTGCTCTGCTGTCAAAAGGATAATGAGGCCTGGACACAAAAGGAAGTTATGATGGTGTGTAAGGGGTGGAATTTCCTGAGTACAAGTAGGGCTTGTAACCTGGTGGAGACAAACTGTTTTATAAATTTTAATATTACTGGGGCAAAAGCTAGAAGAACAAGAATTATGATAAGTGGTCTGGTGGAAAGAAAGAGACACTGGTTTGGAGGGCTGTAGTCTAATATACCAAAATGAGGTTTATCCTCAAATCATTTACTCTTAAGTGTCCTTGTTTTAGGGAAGATAGGGTTTTCTAGATGGCTGCAAACTTCTTGGCATCTGGATTTTCAAGATGGTTAGAAACTGCTATTTTACTATCTCAGTTTCTCTATTCTGCTTGTCCTCTTACTGGCCTGTGTCATTTATATAACACTAGAGGCCTGGTGTAAGAAATTCATGCATGGGTGGGGTGCCTAGGCCTGGCCAGCAATCAGGGCCTATCAGAGCCATCTTGCCCAGTTCTGATTAGGGCCAGGCTGATTGGGGTCTGCCAGCTGCCAGCCAGGGCCTGCTGGACAGGGCAGGAGGGACGGGGAGAGGGATTGCAGGAAGTTTGCCAGCGAGGGGAAGAAATGGGGTCCCAGGGAATCAACAGGGTGGAGCAAACAGCTATGGCTGATCTTCAGCCCAGCCATAAGAGGCCCTGGTGCAAGCACTGCTGAGAGAAAGCCACTCTGGAGTTCCTCCCACTGCCAAACAGTCCAGCTTCTCCCCGTATGATCCCCAGAAACTTGCCCAGAACTGGGGTTCAGAGCTGCCGGGAGCTTGTGACCCTCTCCAGATTGAAAAATACAACCGTGTCCTCAGTTGCCAGCCCGCTCCACAAGTGCTTCCATACCTCTGCACTTTACTTCTGCACCTCCTCTGAG
The DNA here is from genome assembly GCA_004026665.1 of Murina feae. Lineage (NCBI taxonomy): Eukaryota > Metazoa > Chordata > Mammalia > Chiroptera > Vespertilionidae > Murina > Murina feae. The sequence goes on from PVJC01017893.1 coordinate 5,889, forward strand.
TCTCGGTGTGCTTCTCCCTTTACTTCTAGTTGTAGAATTTCCACTCAGCCAGCCTTCCTGTGGGTCTGGGTGGTGTCTGCCCTTTCTCTTTGTTGTAGTTTGGAAGTGGTTGTGCGAGGCAGCAATTTTAGGTGTTTTCCTGTGCCACCATCTTGGTTTCTCACAAATGTTTTCAAGAGGTCTCATCTTGCCCTGTCTGGATAGTTAAGTTGGTTAGAGTGTGGTCCCAATACCCCAAGGTTGTGGGTTTGATCCCCGGTCAGGGCACTTGCCTTCCTCTTCAGTTTTTTAGAATAGTTTGTTAAGGATAGATATTAATTCTTCTTTTAATATTTGGTATAATTTATTTGTGAATCTATCTAGTCCAGGAATTTTGTTAGTTTAGAGGTGTTTTTTTATAACTGATTCAATGTTATTACTAGTGATTGTTTTGTTCAGATTTTCAGTTTCTTCCTAATTCAGTATGATCTATACCATTTTATATAGAGGACCTGAGCATTCATAGGTTTTGATATCTGTGACACGCTCTGGAACCAATTAATTCCCTATGGATACCAAGAATAGTTAAGTTTTTGGTGAGTCTAAGGTTATATGTAAATTTTTTACTGTTAGAGTGGTCAAAGTCTCTAACCCTTACATTGTTTAATGGTTAGATGTACTTAGAGTGTTTGAGGAATGAGGAGTCATTAAACATTCTTCTTGCCTGGTGGAAAAAAATATGTGGTGGCGCCCAGGTGTTCAATAGCAGAAAAGTAAACAGATATGCTAACACAGAGATGTAAAAGTTCATGTACAGTTAATTGAAAAGGAGAGGACTGTGATGAATAGGTACTGGTTAAGAATCTCTCTGTGCTGGATACATAAGAAAGAAAATCTTTTTTGATCTGTGTGTGCCAGGTGTTGTATTATTATATCATGAATGAGAAAACTTTCTACTTCTTCCTAGCATCTAAGTACCTTACACAGCAAGGGGGCAAGTATAATATTTTCTTATTCCTGGGACTGAGAGAAAATACTCAAAATTGGCACATCATGGTAATTCGATTTAAATCGAACCTGAGTGGCAGGTTGGATGAACTCAGGGGCTAGGATAAGATCTGTGCTCTGAGAAGGGATTAAGGGTGTAGAATTCAGGATGGGATCTTTGCTCAGATATGGGATCAGGACATAGATCAGGGTGTTGGATTCAGTATGTAGCAAGCCCCTCTTTGCTACAGGAGAGATTCTGGACTGTTTATGTGGACCTTGGAGCTCTAGCTTCTGTGGGTTCTAGTAGAATTAAGTGATAAAATGCAGGTGGTGTGCCTAGTAGATGCTGAACATATTGCATACAATGTCCCTACCTGACCCTGCCCCCTCTGTAACACAGGGTCCTTGACCAGTTTCTTTTCTCTGAGTCTCAGTTCTCTTTCTGAAATTCCAGGATCCTAGGATTCACCTCATTTAAGCAGCAGACAGAAAGGATGAAAGTCACACAAATGGAAACATTTACAGAACTGCCATGATCAGGGTGTTTCCTTTCTGATGGAGTTGAAGCTTTTCCAGTACAAATGTGTGAGAATCTCGAGGACTGAAAAGGCTATAAGACAGACACTATAGAACAAGTATGTCAAACTCAAAGGCTAACATGGGTCAAATAAATAATCCTGGACAGCTGGCTCCTAATTGCTCACCTGCCTGCCTGTCTGGTCACCCCTCACTGCTCCTACCCCCACCAGCCGGGTCACCCCATGCAGCCTGCTGTTCAGTCATTTGGTCGTCCCTCACTAATCCCCTTGCCAGACTGGTTGGAGGCAGCCATCTTGTGAGAGTGTGATGGTCAATTTGCATATCACCTCTTTATTATATAGGATTATGTATAACAGGATATTATAAAAATTAATCACGAATTTTTTATTAAAATGTTTCTTACATACTGTTATATTGGTTGGGCAGCAAAAATATTTGTTGTGGGCTGCATGCAGCCCGCGGACCACAAGTTTGATATGCTTGCTTAGAATGTGGCTTCCCCAAGAATTGCAGCAGTTCTGGCATGGTACAAGGCCCTATCTTCTTATCACAGATCTCCCAGATTTGCATACTACACACCTGCAACTTTATAGCTAAGCCATCATGCCCTGATAGCCCAGAACGGTCAGTGGACCCCCTCTCTCAAGCCCACCTCTAAATAGTAGTAGGGAAGTGACCCCTGCTTCCCTGCTACACTCCTTCTCCTGTTCCTCCAAGTGGACCTTCCCCCTTGTCAAGACTTATTTCAGCCTCCTGGGCTGTTCAATTCATTGGAGTTTGTTAGACTACAGGCTGGTCCTGGGGTGTCTGGCTGAGTTGGTGTTAACACCCCAATGCTGATGAACAGTTCCCAAAAAAACTGATGTTTGGAGTCTTGGTGTTGTTTCCCTGACCACAGCAGCCAACATGTGATTTCAAGGAAAGGGAGGTCACCTTTCTCCAGTGATAACTGGGCAATTTTAGAGATACCTTTATGGGAGACTCTGTTGGCCTATGTGTAGTTTTTGAAGTCTTTTCTCCTTTAGCAGAAGGAAAAGAAAACACAGAAATACATAAGAGCCCTTTTGTGACAGTTAGGAGGTCTGCATTTCGAAAACCTTTAATAACACCCAGTTTCTTTACTCACTGGATTCCCACCAAGCCTTTGCATCAGCCACAACCTCTGCTAGATACCAAAGTACCAAGGCCCTGCTGTCTGTGCCTCCTGGAAGATTGTGAATAAGTCAGAGTAATATTGGTACTATTACTCCCAGGACAGCCTGTATAGCTGGTTTATTAAGCAGGTACTATGCCCTGGCCCTTTGCTGAACCCTTCATAACAGAGCGTCTCCACTGCAGAGCACAACTCTCAGTCCTGGTGCCTAGTTAGCTGGAGGCTGTTTTGAGGGTTCTATTTTTAATGTGCTCTTGAGAAAGGCAGGTGTGCAGGTCTGGACCAGATGGTGAGATGGCTTATCTTTTTTAAAAAATAGGCCAGAGCCTGTATTTTTTTAAATACTCACCCAAGTACATGTCTTATTTTAGAGAGAGAGGAAAGGGAGGGGGGAAAAAGAGGGGTAGAGAGAGAGAGACATCCGATGCGTGAGAAAACAATTGGTTGCCTCATGTTCGTGCCCGGACTGTGGATAGAACCTGCAACCTTTTGGTGTACAGGATGATACTTCAACCAACTGAACCACACCTGCTAGGGTAAGGTGGCTCATCTTTACATATAAGCATGTTTTGTGGAATGCTGACCTCCTGCTGCAGGGAGATGTATTGCTGCCCTTTTGTGTATAGATGCTGAGTTTTAGGAAAATTACACATGGTTACTTCACCATGCAGTATTCATTTTGTGTTTGGTTGAACTTGTCATTTCCTTTGCTACAGCCCATTCACCTTCCTGCTCAGCAAGATGAACATGTCATACCTTCTCCTCCCTGTCAGCTGAGACCCCATTTTGTTGGTCAGCCTTCTCCAGAGAAACAGAACCAGTGAGGTGAGGGAGGGAGGGAGGAGAGAGGAGGGCGGAGGGAGGAGGGAGGAGGAAGGGAGGTATATTTTTATTTTTCCATCACTATTTATCCTCATGCTCTCTTCCACTTCCCCTATCCCCTCCACCCCCACCCCCCACAATCACCACAATGTTGTCCATGTCCATGAGTTCTCTCTCCTTTTATTTTTCTCAATCCTTCATCTGCCCAAAACACCACCACCACCACCAGAGCTGTCTACCTGTTCTCTGTGATTCTGAGAGAGATTTAGACAAGGGACTGTCTCACCCAACCGCGGGGCTGGTAAGTCTGAAATCTACAAGCTGGAGACACAGGGAAGAAGTGTTGCAGTCTTGAATCTAAGGCAGGCTGAATGCAGAATTCCTCTTCCTTGGGGACCTCTTAAGGACTTCAGCTCATTGAATGAGGCCCACCCACATTACAGAGAGTAACCTGCTTTATTCAGAGTCTATTAATTTAAATGTGAATCTTATCTAAAATGAATAGTGTTTGATGAAATGCCTGAGCACCACGGCCTAGGCAAGTAGACACACATAAAAGTGACCAAGCATTCACAAGTCCACCCCACTCTCATAACATCCACCTCTGTCCAGCCTTCCCTGCTCCTGTGGCCCTGGAACCCAGACCACTCCTGTCTGCTGGGCCTTGGTGCCTGCCCAGCCCTTCCCTTTTTTAGGTCTACACTGTAATTTCTCTCATTTTTAATATGGGACTCAGGCCCCCTTGGTCACAGTTACTTTTCTCCATCAGTCATCTCTACTCCCTCACTCCTTTCTCTAACTATGCTCTAGCCAAGCAATTTTAGCACTTCTGCTCTGCCCAGGGTCTCTACCAAACCTGGGTCAGTGATCTCATCAGTGCTTTTGCCTCAACTAATTGGACTTCAAAACAGCACTCACCCCCACTGACCACCCCTCTTCTTTGAACCGAAGTTGCCTATCCGGATTCTGACACTGTCCACATTTCCCTGCACCTCAGGGTGGCTACTTCTCCCTTCTCCCCCCTTCCACCTTATTCCCTCTTCTCCCTTACCTCCTCTTGTTCTTTTCTCCTGTCTCCAAAGCTGGCATGATCCTGGTGGTCAGCCTTCTCCATTCTGAGGCTACTTCTCCATTGCCCTTGTCTATTCCAGGGTCTCAACTGCCCCAGCCTTCTTCCAGGAGGGTCATCACTGTTTGTCTTTTGGACATCTTAGATCTAACAAGACTAAAACCCACCATCATCCCCCACCTCCTTCCTAGATACCTACTTCCATGTCTGGACCCAATTCAGGCTCAACCACAGCTGTTCCACCAGTTGACTGCAGGATCACCATCTCTTGCCTGCATTTCTGCTGCCCTTATAATGTGGCACCTGCTTCTTTTGCTCCAACCTCTTCTGAATAATGATCATGGTAAAAGGATGGTCCCATCATTCCACACTCTACTTGAATCCAGTCTGGATATTCTCTAACTATTCATATATATATATATATATATATATATATATATATATATAAATTCATTCACTTCAGAGAGGAGGGAGGGGGAGATAGAACATCAATGATGAGAGAGAATCATGGATCGGCTGCCTCTTGCATGCCCCCTACTGAGTATGGAGAATGTAAACCAGGCACGTGCCCTGACTCAGAATCAAACTGTGACCTCCTGGTTCATAGGTTGATGCTCAACTACTGAGCCACGCTGCCTTAGATTCAAGACTGCAACACTTCTTCCCTGTGTCTCCAGCTTGCAGATTTCAGACTTATCAGCCCCGCGGTTGGGTGAGACAGTCCCTTGTCTAAATCTCTCTCAGAATCACAGAGAACAGGCAGACAGCTCTGGTGGTGGTGGTGTTTTGGGAAGATGGAGGATTGAGAAAAAAATAAAAGGAGAGAGAACTCATGGACATGGACAACATTGTGGTGATTGTGGGGGGTGGGGGTGGAGGGGATAGGGGAAGTGGAAGAGAGCATGAGGATAAATAGTGATGGAAAAATAAAAATAAGTAATCTCTCTCTCTCTCTCCCTCCCTCACCTCACTGGTTTTGTTTCTCTGGAGAAGGCTGACCAACACATGGGGTCTCAGCTGACAGAGAGGAGAAGGTATGACATGTTCATCTTGCTGAGCAGGAAGGTGAATGGGCTGTAGCAAAGGAAATGACAGGTTCAGCCCAAGCCAGTTTGCTCAGTGGCTAGAGTATGGGCCTGCAGACTGAAGGGTCCCAGGTACCATTTAGATCAAGGGCACATGCCCGGGTTGCTGGCTCTATACCCAGTGGGGGCGTGCAGGAGGCAGCCGATCACTGATTCTCATCATTGATGTTTCTATCTCTCTCTCCCTTCCTCTCTGAAATCAGTAAAAATATATGAAAGAAAGCAAGCAAGAAAGCAAGCAATAAAGAAAGTGTATGAGAGAAAGCAGAGGTGTCTGCAGTGAGGTGACTCTGGCACTTGGAGACTTTTCTCTGCTTTCTGTTCCCTGGGAGAGTTTAACTTCAGTGCAGGGTGTATGGGAGAGGTTTGAGGGGACCTGAGGCACTCTTTCTTTCAAACTCGGGAATCTGAAGATTAAGGATGACCCAGGAAGACCCCTCCTTGACTCGGGGTATGTTCAGCATAAGGTAGTGTTTGGGGGATCCGAAGGCCCTAATTCCTGCTTGCCCTTCACTTCCAAAGCCTTCTAACCTTTCCCTGTGCCTCTGGCTCAGTGTGAACCAAGAGCACGATTCACCAGGGCCATCTGCGCACTCCCCAGCCTCATCCTCATGCTCCTAAAGGCCATGCAGCGGACAACCTTCCTTAAATCGAAACTCCGCAAATCTGTTTCACCCCAAGAAAGTGCAAACTGACACCTGGCCTTCCCAAGGCTGAGGAGACGATGGGGGAAGGGGCGTGGTGTCTGTGTTTCTCTTGACCTTCTGGCCTCTTCAGCGGCTGCAGCTGGCAGAGAAAATGGTTTTGGCCATCGGGGGCGGTCACAAGGGATTCTTAAATGGAACGGTTTCCCTTCCCCATTCCAGCCTTCAGCATGGCCCCCATCTGCCTTTCCTGGCATCCTCTAGTCCGCGGGCCCGGGAGTGGGGAGAACAGCGGAAAGGACAGCCCAGGCACCTTCGCTCCTTGCGCGCCCTCGTGCCGACTGTGTCCTCGGCCACGGTTTGTGGGCGCCGTCCCCGCTGCGCCCCCGGGCCGCGGGGAGGCCGGCCTTGGCTGCGTGGCCCACGTCCTGCGGGCGCCGAGGCCGGGACGCGCGAGGAGAGGGGCGGGGCGGCGCGCGGGCCGGGCTGGGGGTGTCGGATGTCACCCCTGCGCACACCTCCGCTTGCGGGGGTGGGGGGAGGGGGGAGGGGAGGGGGGCGGGTCGAAGGGGGGGCAGCGGGGAACGAACCACTGAGACGCCGAGACCTCCGCGGTCCTAGAGTGGAGCAGGAAGTGTCCCAGGGGAGGGAGCAGGAGGGTCCGGCCTTTCCTTTCCTCCGCGTCCGGCGGGCTCCAGGGGCGGCCAAGCCTGCGCGGCCGGTTAGCGGGGACGCGTCGCGGCGGTGAGTGCGGCCGGACTCCTACGGCCCGCGCGTCGCCCTCCTGCCGCCTCTCCCAGCCCCAGGCACCCCGCACTCGCGGCCCCGGACCGACCCCGCGCGCCCGTCGGCTCCGCGCGTCTCCCAAACCGGAGCCAGTGATTGGGGCTGTGCGGGCGGGGAGATGAGGCGATATCGTCTTTCAGGTGCAGCATTTCTTTCGTTGCTTCCTTCCCAGGCGGAGTCGTGGATTTCTGGATGAGCTGGCCAGGGACGGAGTCGGGCCCAGCAGAGAGCCCGCCTCGGGAAGGACACCGGGAGGCTGGCTGGGAAGAATGAGGAACGGCTGCGGAGACTAACGCCGCAGCAGGAGCGATTCGAGTTAGACTCCGGGAAGGAGTTCCAGATGGTGAGGTGAGGAGCCGGGAGCGGGCCACTCTGGAGACGGGCGCGCGGGGGTGTGCGTGCGCGCGCTACGGGGGTGGCGGAAGCGGGAGAGGGAGAGCGAGGAAAAGCTCTCTTCCCCTGGCCTAAAATGCCCTCCCTTTCCTTGCTGCTGATCCCGCGCAGTCCCTCCTCCATCAGTTGCTTTAGGCCCCGCCCCGCTCCACGGGAATCCCATGTTCGTCCGTTCATCGGACATCACTCCTGAGCCTCCTACCACCAGGTGCCTGGGTGACAAAGAGGACCGCCAGTTCACACGGGGTGCTGAGGGAGGGGCCTGGATACCCTAGGTTGGGGCCGACTTGGAAACCCGTTGTACGGTGGCTGAGCTCAGGGACTTTGGGGGGCTGGTTCCAAATGAAGGAGCAGGCACTGAAGCAAGGTTGCCATGGGGCAAGGCCCTAAGGTGCCCAGCCAGACGTCTTGAGTACTTTTCTGCTGGTCTGTTTTCCATTGGAAAGCAGAGCAGTCCAGACACTTGGTTTTAATGACTGCTATTCCGTGGCTTTGTGGTTCTTCTGGTCTTCCTGTGAAATTGGAGCGGGCCTGCATTCCACATGGGACCCTTAGCTGTTGGGGGTTAAGGTTAGGCTGGGGCACCTCATACAATCTGGATATGGAAGTCCAGTGACTACCCAGTGATCTCACGGCCTGAGAGAAGGGGAAGGACTTTCTCTGGGTCCCATAGTCTCTGAGTAGTGGCATTTACTCTTTTTTAAAAACTTTATTTTAGAGATAAAGGAAGGGAGAGCTAGAGAGAAATATTGATGAGAGAGAAATATCTATCTGATGTCTCCTGCATGTCCCCTGCTGGGGATCCAGCCTAAAACCAGGCTTGTTTCCTGACCCAGGAATGAACCTCCTGGTTCCTTGGTTGATGCTCAACCATTGAGCCACACCAGCCAGGCAGTACTGGTATTTATAAATGCACAGCATTACTTTACTCCTGGAATCTCAGGTATGGCTGTCACTTTTAACTGTCTCCCCTTTTTGCTTTTGTTTTTGACTATCCCATTTTGTTGTTGTTTTTTTAATCCTCATCTGAGGATATGTTTTTGTTATTTGATTTGAGAAAGAGAGGAAGAAAGAAACATTGATGTGAGAGAGAAACATGGATCAGTTGCCTCTTGTACACACCCCAACTGGGGATTGAACCTGCCACCCTTTGGTGTACAGGACAATGCTCCTACCTGAGCTACATTGGCCAGGGCTTGTCTGGTTATCTTCTCAGTCATGTGCTTCACCCTTGTCTCCCAGTGCAGACTCTATGGGTCAGGGCTGGTTCTGGCTGTGTGGATCCAGCAGGTCTAGAGCCAGTAGTCTGCCCGGGCCAACAGCAGGGTGGGTTTCCCCTCCTCAGCATGCCTTCACAGTTCTTATCTGGAACATCTGTCTTTGTCTTTCCAACTCATGTTGTAAAGGTCTCAAGGGCAGGAACGGTGACTTTGGCTCAGAAATCCCAAGATAGCAGCCTGCTTAGCTCGGCCCTCTTGTGTTTTCTCCAGGAGGATCTGGCCACTGAAGGTACCACAGAGTCTTAATTCCTTCTCTCTCCTGCATGTAGCCCTTTCATTGTCCTGGGATGCTCGGAATGACTTTGTCACATTGAAAGGCCAACGCTTTTCTCCCGGACTCCCTGCCTTATTTGTCAGGTTAACCAATTAGGGGGACCATGCAATGATGCTGTTGGGGGTGGCAGTTCCCTCTTTCCATGTGTGTAAGGACCAGTCACGCTGACACTTTCACATGTCCCAGGGCTTCTTCCAAGGGCTGGTCTCTGGGCCTTGTCACTTTCCCCATCATCATCCTCTACACCTACTTACAAGAGACCAGAGTATTGAAGCCAATGATTTCTGTTTGGAAATAGGATCATCTTCTGCTGCTGACTCCCATCAAATCCCATCATGCCCACAGCCCTGTGTCCCCGAGTCTTGGCTCCGAAGGAAAGTGAGGAGCCCAGGAAAATGAGGAGCCCACCGGGAGAGAGCCCTGGACCCCAGGGCGAGCCTCCCAGCCCCGAATCCTCCCGACGCCTCTTCCGCCGGTTCCGCTACCAGGAGGCGGCGGGCCCCCGTGAGGCCCTACAGCGCCTCTGGGACCTGTGCCAGGGCTGGCTGTGCCCCGAGCGGCACAGCAAGGAGCAGATCCTGGAGTTGCTGGTGCTGGAGCAATTCCTAGCCATCCTGCCTCGCGAGATCCAGGGCTGGGTGCGTGCCCAGGAGCCGGAGAGTGGAGAGCAGGCTGTGGCTGCTGTGGAGGCACTAGAAAGGGAGCCAGGGAGACCCTGGCAGTGGGTGAGTGGAGCAGCTGCTCTGGGCTGGCTGGAGGTTGGGAGGAGAAGAGGGTAAGAGCCAGCAGTATAGAGAGGGGCCACTCCCCTTCACACACACACACCTTCCCTGTCCCCTGGCAGGGATGAGGAATTCTCTCCAGAGCTCTTGCTTTGGTGAAGTCCACATGACTGTTGGTTTCTCAGTAGAGCAGATTATATTCCCTAATGGCTCTAACTAGGAAGATAAGTCCTTCCCCTTTACAGCCCTGTCCAAGGCCGGGGCTGAGCCTCCAGTGATCAGTTGTGGAGGTGATGGTCAGTAGGCCAAGGGCGGGAGTTTGCACAGCCTCTGGCCTTTGCTGGTTAGGGACCTCTCTGTGAGTCCTGAAAAGCTCTCTCTGGGATTGCAGCTCAAGCACTGTGAGGACCCTGTGGTGATTGACGATGGGGATGGCCCTCTCGACCAGGAGCAGGAGCGGCTGTCAACAGAGGTCCAGAACCACCTTGCAAAGAGCCAGGAAGCCCAGCCAGTGGCCCTGCCCCAGGGCCCTGGGCTTCCGAGCAGACTGCCAGGCCAGCTCAGCGGGGATCCAGGTAGGGAGTCTGGGGCAGGATCAGGCCGGCCTTTGTACCCCACCTTGTGTCTTAGAGGTGACTCTTGACCACAGTAGTTCTCTCCTATCCCCTGAGGAGCCATAAACAACTTTCAAGGTCTGAGTTCCTCCCTAGAGTGATTGAATCAGAATTTCCTGAGGGTGTCTGTTCTTTTCATGGTGCCCCATTCACTCAGAGGGACCTCTCTCTCCCAATGCAGACTCCGTTGTAAGGGGCTGTCTTTGAAGCTGCACCATCTTCTCTCTGTGAGGGTGCATTTCTGGGATTTGTCATTTTGGGGGAACAGCCAGGCACTATTGGCTGTCTCAGTAAGGCTGTGTCAGGAGCCGAGTGTGGCCATATCCATTTGTCTCCCTGAACCTCTCTTTCCCAGCTAAACAGCCTCTGTTCTCAGGCTTGTTATGATGCTGCAAGGAAATAAAGAAATATTTTCATAGGGAACAGATTGGTGTCTCAGGGTTTGGGGCTTGAATGTCACCTAGCCATGTCTAAATATCTGTACAAAGTGTGCTGGTGGCTCCAGGCAGGTCGTTTTGGCACCAGGTACACTTGACATTGAATCCTCTCACTATAACCCAGGCCATCTTCTAAACTCTGCAAGCCTCAGTTTACTGGTCCATCCAAAGGAGCTAATCATTACCCTTACTGGTTTTTTGGGGGATTAAAGAATTATATCCATAAAATGCTAAGCAGTCATGATTTTCAGTTGAAGTAATCCTATGGGAAGTTGTGCTGCCCTCGGGTTAAGTGACCTCTGTGGTGTGAGGGTTGTTTTGGGCAGACTTGCTACATTGTGCTATAGATAACAGATGAAAAGAGGGAGGGTGCCAGGAGAGTATTCTTGAGGTTCACAGTCCTTAACATTGTAATAAGTTTTTCAGTTAAAAAAAAAGCATATTAATATTCTTTATGGGTTAAATTATATTGGCTTCTGTATATCAAACTCTTCAGCCTCCCCTTGGTTAAAAGTCCACATAGTTTTTTAGGAATGTCTGAACAAAGTCCCACAGGGCAGCTTAAACAACAGACATTTACTTTCTTTCAGTTCTGGAGGCAGGAAGATCAAGACCAGGTGTCAGTAGGGCTGGTTCCTTCTGAGGCCTCTCTCCTTGGTGTGTGAATGGCCATCATCTCCCTATGTCCTCATGTGTTTGTCCCTTTGTGTGTGTCTTAATCTCTTTTTAAAATAAAATTTACCATTTTAACTATTTAAAAAATTCTTTTATTCGCTATTAGAGAGAGAAAGGGTCGGGGGGGGGGGGGGAGAGAAACATGGATGTGAGAAAGAAACATTGATAGGTTGCCTCCTGTATGGCTTCTACTCGGGATTAAGCCTGCAACCCGGGCATGTGCCCTGACTAGGAATCAAACCCGCCACCTTTATTTTCCTTCTTTAAATATGTTTTTTATTGATTTCAGAGAGAGAGGGAGATAGAGATAGAAACATCAATGATGAGAATCAATTGATCGGCTGCCATGCCCCCTACTAGGGATCAAACCCACAACCCTAGCATGTTACCTGACGGGGGAATCGAACTGTGATCTTCTGGTTCATTGGTTGATACTCAACTACTGAGCCATACCAGCCGTCAAACCTGCCACTTTTGGTGTACCAGCCAGGGCTTAATCTCTTCTTATAAGGACATAAGTCCCATTGGGTTAGGGCCCATCCTAAAGATTTTGTTAACTTAATTACCTCTTGAAAGACCCCCATTTCCAAATACACACAGTCACATTTTATGGTCATGGGGGTTGGGATTTCAACATGGGAATTTCATGGGGACATAATTTAGTCGAAAGACAAGCTTAAGGGAAGCAACCATTAATCCAAATAAACACTGCATGTGCAGGCAACTTGGGATATGCAGGTTGTGGGTAGCAAGAATGTCCTCAGAAGTAGCTGCCCCAGCCTAAGCTGGTGCTTCTTGAGGAAGTTCAGAGCTAAGCCAGTTACCACTGATAAGATTCTGATCCAAAGACTCAGCTCCTCCATTTTCCCTGAGTAGTAAGTAATAAGTGGTCAAAGGAGCCATGATGAGTTTGTTACTAGAAAGACCTTAAAGTGATTTGTTGCTGGGATGAGCCGCCAGTAAAAACCTTGTAGTTCCTAGTCTTGACAATCTTCCCAAAACGCTAGATCTTATTTAAAGGGTAAAGCTTTCCACAATGATTTGTAAAAGTGTCCGTGTACTCATGTCCCATGGGAAAGGTATGGAGAGGCTGTCATTCATACCTCAGAAGGTAGCAGGTGTGAGAGCAGAATGAACTCACTCCCTCACATCCACACCCACCCTGCTTGAGCTTTCTGCAGCAGAGTGAGAAGGCTGCCTCCTGTGGGGACCCCCAGTGTCACTGCTGGCTAAGCTGTCTCCTGTTCTGCCTCCTGTTTGGACCCTTGTTCAAAATAGTTATACCTTTCCCTGATGCATCTTGGTGAGAGATGCTGGCTTCTGTGTTAGCTTTGAGGCTGATTTAACATACGACCAGGATCAACCTTCAAAAGACCAAGAGACGATAGATAGTGCAGCTTTCCAAGTCTTATTCTGTGAAAGGAGCACCTTTTGAAACAACTTATTTTCACATGGCTGCACCCTGGGCCAGGTATGTGGCTCAGTGCTTACAGAAGCCTGAGCAAGGTGTAGTTGCCTGTCAGGGAGAGAAGTCTGTTGGAATAGCAACGCCTGCCCCCAGGCCTCAAGGTCAGGCTAAGGGAGGTGGTCCCAGTTCTATATTCTGCACTTTCTAGTGGGCTTCAACAAGTGATTCTTCTGGGGGGGTGGGGGGGAGTGAGAAAGGGACCTAACAGGGACACAGTGTTCTGGAGTTTACAGTTTATAAACTTCCAGGTGTATACATTTCTATGACCCTGGAGCCCCACAGTAATTTTCACTGCTTGGCAGCTCTTATGTCTTGATTCAGAGTTCTAACCTCTATTTTCCCTATATTTTGGATCATGAAGTTAAAGCTCCTGCATCTGTGGGAAGTTACATTGTGACTTGGTGGCAGGGCCAACTCAAGCACAGGCATTCCCTGTTAAATTACCCCTTGTGTTTGAAAGCAAAGTGACAAATCTTGTAGTTTGCCCAAAGTTTTTTATCTGCGTTATCTTGTCCTCCCAGGTAAGAAAAGAGACCCAGGGTTATGAGACACCCTTTTCTCATCTCTTTCAGTTCCTCAGGACCCATCCCTCCTTCAGGAAGTGAGCTTGAGGGATGGACAGCAGATGGCCTCTCTCCAGCTGCCCCTGGTGAGTGACTTCTTCAAGAACCCTTGAAAACCCCACTTTGCCTCTCTGTCAGATACAGGGAACCTTTGCCAGGACCCTGGCCAGCTTTCTGTCTGCCACACAGGCTGTTCAGCCCCAGCCTAGAAAATATAAAAGGACAGATGTGAGTTTATGTGAATCCCATCCTTCCTCCTGCCCCATAGTCCAGGCTGCTCACTATGCTGGCTGTGCTCTCACCTTTGGGAGCCTGTGTGGACAATGGTGGTGAACAACAAACATCCTGGAGTCCCCATCTCTCTTCCTCTTGGCATCTTGGTGTCTTCTCCAGTGAAAAAGGGGAGGAGAAAATGTAGATTTCTTCAGTACCATCACGTAGCCATGCAGAGGGCCGTTAGGGGGTTTCCACATAAGGCCTACTTTCTCAGGTGGTGGGAGCTGTTTTTGGTTTGACAGATGTTTTCACTCACCTCTTTCCATCCCAGTTTCTGCTTGGGTCCAGTTTCTGCCTGGGGCCGTGGTTTCTGACCACATCCCCTTAGTTTTCCTACTGAACATACTTTACTTTCGCTGCTGCCATGAAATTCAGTTATTATAAGAATGTTGGTGCTGTGTAGGGGTGGACCCTGGTTCTCAGCACATGGAAGACTACCTGAAGGACAGCAGACAGTTTGTTCTCTGCACAGTGCATTTAGCAGGACTTTAAACTTGAGAGGGGGTTCAGCTCAGGATGAGAGGGAACTTGCTGGGCACATAGAGTAGGGGGTTGTCATTCCCTTGGAGCTGTACCCCTGGAACACAGCATGTGCTGATACCTTTGGCCAGTACAACTTGCAAAGTGATGCTATGAATTTAGTATCCATTGAGTTTCAGTTGTTCACCTTTGAATTTATCCAGGTCCCTGTAGATTCCACAGTGAGCAGAAGAGACAAATCTGATAAATCAATGCTCTTTATCACTCCATTGAAGATTGTTTCTGCCCAGTGCACTAAAAGTCACCATCCTGAAGGTCTTATTTTTTAGGGCTTTTTCTTTTTAATTTTTAATTGTAAAATACATATAACAAAATTTACAATTCTAACCACTTTTAATGTTCAGTGGTGTTTTTAAATGTTCAGTAATCTGACATATATCCCATTGTTGTGCAACCAATCTCCAGAATTTTTTCATCCTTCCAAACTGAAACTCTTCAGCCATTCAGTAATAATTCCTCATTCCCCCGTACTGCTGGCCCTGGCACCCACCATCCCACTCACTCTAGAGAGCACATACGTGGAACCATACAGCATTTGTCCTTTTGAGTCTGGTTTACTTCTCTCAGTGTAATATCGTAAAGCTCATCCATGACGTAGCATGTGTCAGAATTTTCTCCTTCATGAAGGCTGATGATACTTCATGGTGTGTATAACCCATTGTACTTATCCATTCATTCTTTTTAAAATAAAATAGTTTTACTGATTTTTAGAGAGAAAGGAAGGGAGAAAGAGAAACATCGATGTAAGAGGGTAACATTGATTCGCTGCCCCTTGCAGCCCCCCACTGGAAATTGACCTCACAACCCTGGCATTCATGACCAGGAATCTAACCAGCAACCTTTTGGTGTATGGGACGGGACGATGCCCAAACAACTAAGCCACACCGGCGTGGTCATTTCATTCTTTGATGGACACTTAGGTTGCTTACACCTTCTGGCCACTGTGAATAGTGTGGCTATGAATATAGGTGAATTTATCATTTATTTTTTTTTAGGTAATCATAGATTCACCTCAGATGTAAGAAATAACAGATACAATACAATGTTACAAGCTGGTAGATACAATACAATGTCATAAGCAGCATACTGACATTAATACACACAGGATACAGAACATTTGCTTTCAGAAGCATCCTTCCTATTGCCTTTTTCGGCCATACCCACTGCTCTCACTCCAGCCTCTCATTGGTCTCTGGTAACCATCTGATAGTGTTGTTTAAGAACATTAAGTAGGTGGGTTCATACAGTACTAGTATATCACATTTGGGTATGGACTTTTTAAAAAATATTGGGGTGACACTGGTTAACAAAATTAGACAGGTTTCAGGTGCGCAATTCTACAACACATCATCTGTACACTGTACTGTGTGTTCATCACCCAAAGTCAAGTCTCCATCACCATTTATCCCTCCTAAAACCTGCTCCCTTTCCTCTAGCCCCGCTCCCCTCCTCAGTCACACACTATTGTTGCTGTCCATAAGTTTTTTAGTTTTTTGTTTTTTTTTTTCCTAATCCTTCCACCTAATATTCAGACTTTCCCCCAAATCCCACCTTCCCTGCTGTTGGCCAGCTCTCTCTATCTGTAAGTCTGTCTCTGTTTTGCTTATTAGTTTATTTTGTTCATTAGATTCCACATATGAGTGCAATCATATGGTACTTGTCTTTCTCTCATTGGCATATTTCACTTAGCATAATGTTCTTCAGGTCCATCTGTGCTGTCGCAAAGGGTAAGATTTCCTTTTTTTTTTTAAGATTTCCTTTTTTTTTTTTTTTCCGCCAAGTAGTATTCCATTGTGTAAATGTACCACAGCTCTTTTTATCCACCCATCTACTGATGGACATTTCTCATAGCAATATTTTTTCTGATATGTCTCCTCAGGAAAGGAAAACAAAAGAAAAGTAAACAAATGGGACTATATCAAACTAAAAATTTTGATGTTTTAAATCTTGGCTATTGTAAATAACACTGCAGTGAACATAGGGGTGCATATATTCTTTCGAATTAGTGTGCCGTGTTTCTTCTGGTAAATTCTCAGAAGTAGTGGAATCACTGGGTCATAGGAGTTCAATTTTTAATTTTTGAGGTAGCTCCATAATGTTTTCCATAGTGGCTGCTCCAATCTGCATTCCTACCAACAGTGCACATCCTCGCCAACACTTATTTGTTGATTTATTGATGATAGCCATTCTGACAGGCATGATATGATATCTCATTGTGGTTTTAATTTGCATTTCTCTGGTGATGACTGATATTGAACATTTTTTCTTATGTCTATTGGCCATCTGTGTGTCCTCTGGAAAAGTGTCTGTCCAGGTCTTTTGCCCATTTTTTAATTGGATTGTTTGGTTTTTTGGTGTTCAGTTTTATAAGTTCTTTATAAATTTTGGATTATAAGTTTTGGATATTAACCCCTTATCAGATATATTGGTGAGTATTTTTTCCTATTCATTGGGTTGTCTTTTCATTTTGTTGATGGTTGCCTTTGCTGTGCAAAAAATTTTTAGTTTGATATAGTCCCATTTGTTTACTTTTCTTTTGTTTTCCTTTCCTGAGGAGACATATCAGAAAAAATACTGCTATGAGAAATGTCCGAGATTTTACTATGTATCTTTTCTTATAGGATTATTACGGTTTCAAGTTTAAATTTAAGTCTTTGATCCATTTTGAGTTTATCCTTGTGTGTGGTGTAAGAAGTTGGTCTAGTTTTATTTTTTTGCACATATTGTGTCCAGTATTTCCAACACCGTTTATTGAATAGACTATCTCTTTAGTTCATTGTATGTTTTTGCCTCATTTGTCAAACATTTTTTTAAAAATATATTTTTACTGACTTCAGAGAGAAAGGGAGAAAGAAAGAGAGAAAGAGAGAGAGAGAGAGAGAGAGAGAGAGAGAGAGAGAGAGAGATCAATCATTGATGAAAGAGAATCATTGGTTGGCTGCCTCCTTCATGGCCCACACTGGGGATCTATGCGCAACCCAGTCGATGCTCAACCACTGAGCCACGCCAGCTGGGCTCCTTTCTCAAATATTAATTGACCCAAAGGTATGGGTTTATTTTTGGGATCTTTATTATATTCCATTGATTTATATGTTTGTTTTTCTGCCGGTACCATGCTGTTTTGATTACTATGGCCTTGTAATATAGTTTGTTATCAGGTAGTGTGATTCCTCTAGCTTTGTTCTTTTTTCTCAAGATTGCTGTTCCTGCCTAACCGGTTTGGCTCAGTGGATAGAATGTTGGCCTGTGGACTGAAAGGTCCCAGGTTCGATTCCGGTTAAGGGCGTGTACGTTCTTTTTCCTGAATAAATACCTTTCAGTGATGGGGGCAAAAAAGCAACTGATTTCTGGATATTAATTTTATACCTGCTGCTTGGTTGTGGGCACATCCCCAGTAGGAGGTGTGCAGGAGGCATCTGATCGATGTTTCTCTCTCATCGATGTTTCTAGCTCTCTATCTCTCTCCCTTCCTCTCTGTAAATAAAATCAATAAAATATATTAAAAAAAGATTGCTGTTGCTATTTGGGGTCTTTTGTAGTTGCATAAAAATTTTTGGAATATTTGTTCTAGTACTGTGAAATATGCCATTGATATATTGTATTGTATTGAATTGTATTGAATCTATAGGTTGTTTTGGGTAGTATAGACATTTTAATTATATGTTAATTCTTTCTATCCATGAATATGATATGGTATATGCTCTACTTATTTGTATCTTCAGTTTCTTTCTTCAGTGTCTTATAATCTTCTGAGTACAGGTCTTTTATATCTTTGGTTAATATTATTTCTGGGTATTTAAATTTTTTTTAAGCAGTTGTGAATGATACTGTTTTCTTAGTTTCTCTTTCTAATAGTTTATTATCTTACCTAATATTGAAATTGGCCGTTTCTTTGGGATGCATAAGCCACGCCCACCAGCCAGTCAGAGCAGCAAATTAACCCAGCCAAGATGGAGGCTGGCACTCACGGAGCTGAGTAAACAGGCAGCTTCCGTTGCAGCTGGAGCAAACCTGTTTGCCGGCCACTGAGTTTCTCCGGGCTCCAGGCAAAAAAATATTTGCAACATTGTCTCAATTATAGAAGCCTCAGAGTTGAAGCAAACAGCAGTCCTTCCTGCGAATACTAAGACAACATTGTCTCAATTATAGAATCCGAGCAGACAGGAGGCTTCGTTACCTTCATTACCTGCCTAGGCCTCGGCTTAAAGGAACAGTGTATCAATTATAGAAGATAAACAAACCCCAGAAACCTGCTTCCAGCCAGCCTTGCTGGGACATTGGGTCATTGGGAGCTGTGGGCAGCCTGAAAGCCTGAAAACACCCCTCAGCCCGTCATCCAGGCTGGCCACACCCCAAGGGGGTGAGGGACCCCACTGGGGGGCTTTGCCAGCCTGCAGACAACCATCAGCCCCTCCCCCAGGCTGGCCAGGTACCTCAGTAGGGACCTGAACCCCGAAGATACTGTGGCCAGCCTGCAAACAACCATCAGCCGCTTACCCAGGCTGGCCAGGTACCCCAGTGGGGACCCCAAACCGTAAGGGACTGTGGGCAGCCTGAAAGTCTGAAAATGGCCCTCAGGCCTGCACCCAGGCTGGCCACACCCCAGTAGGGTGAGGGACCCCACTGGGGGGCTTGGCCAGCCTGCAAACAGCCATCAGCCTCTCACCCAGGCTAGCCAGGTAGCCCAGTAGGGAACCAAATCCGGAAGGGACTGTGAGCAGCCTAAAAATGCCTCTCAGCTCCTCACCCAGGCTGGCCAGGTACACTAGTAAGGACCCAAAACCTGAAGGGACTGTGGGCAGCCTGCAAATGGCCCTCAGCCCCTCACCTAGGCTGGCCAGGCACGCCAGCAGGTGGACATCCCTGAGAGGTCCCAGACTGCGAGAGGGCACAGGCCAGGCTGAAGGACCTTCTGAGTGCACAAATTTTTGTGCACTGGGCCCCTACTTGGTGTATAAAAATGCAACTGAGGGATTTGCATGTGGCTCACCAATTCTGCAAGTTTTGAATTGGAATCCTTTCTTTTTCCTGAATAAATACCTTTTGGTGATGGAAAAATAACCAAACTGATTTCTAGATATTAATTTTATCCCTGCTACTTTACTGAATTCATTGATTAGTTCTGGTTGTTTTTTGGTGGAATCTTTAGGGTTCTCTCTATTCAATATCATGTCATCTGCAACTAATGACAGTTTTACTTCTCCCTTTCTAATTTGGATTCCTTTTATTTCTTCTAGTCTAATTGATATGGTTAGGATTTCCAGTACCATGTTGAATAAGAGTGGTAAAAGTGGGCATCCATGTCTTGTTCCCTATGTTAAGGGAAATGCTTACAGTTTTTGCCATTGATTATGATTTTAGCTGTGGGTCTGTCCTATATGGCCTTTATTACATTGATGTATGTTCCCTATATTTCCACTTTGCAGTAAGTTTTACATCAGTGGGTGCTCTATTTTATCAAATGCTTTTTTCTGCATCTATTTTCTTTTTTTTCTTTTCTGCATCTATTTAAAAAAATATATTTTTTTAATTAATTTCAGAGAGAGAAATAGAAACATCAGTGATGAGAGAGAATCATTGATCAGCTGCCTCCTGCATGCCCCACACTGGGGATCAACCCAGCAACCCAGGAATATACTGTGACCGGAAGTTGAACCTTGACTTCCTGGTTCATAGACTGACACTCAACCACTGAGCCATGCTGGCCAGGCCTTTTTCTGTGTCTATTGATATAATCATGTGGCTTTTATCCTTCATTGTGTTTATGTGGTATATAATGTTTATTGATTTCCAGATATTGTACCAATCTTGCAGGGGATGGTTGTATTTTCTTTTCTTTTTTAATCTTTATTGTTCATATTATTACAGTTGTTACTCTTTTTTCCCCTCATAGCTCCACTCCTCCCAGTTCCCACCCCACCCTCTGCCCTTACACCCCCCCACTATCTTCCTCCATAGGTGTACAATTTTTGTCCAGTCTCTTCCTGCACCCCAACACCCCTTTCCCTCTGAGAATTGTCTGCTCCCTCTCTGATTCCCCTTATTCTATTCTATTCACCAGTTTATTCTGTTCATCATATTTTTTATTCACTTGATTTTTAGGTTCACTTGTTGATAGATATGTATTTGTTGTTCATAATTTTTATCTTTACTTTTTCTTCTTCCTCTTCTGAAAGGATACCTTTCAGCATTTCAAGTAATCTGGGTTTGGTAGTGATGTACTTTCTTAGCTTTTTCTTGTCTGTGAAGCTCTTTGTCTGACCATCAATTTTACATGATAGCTTTGCTGGGTAGAGTAATCTTGTTTGTAGGTTCTTGCTATTCATCACTTTGAATATTTCTTGTCACTCCCTTCTGGCCTGCATAGTTTCTGTTGAGAAATCAGCTGACAGTTGTAGGGGTACTCCCTTGTAGATAACTAACTTTTTCTCTGCTGCTTTTAATATTCTCTCTTTGTCTTTTGCCCTTGGCATTTTAATTATGATGTGTCTTGGTGTGGTCCTCCTTGGATTCCTTTTTATCGGCAGTTTCTAGAAAATTCTTGAAAAACCTTATAACCGCGGTTTTGAACTCTGTAGAGTTTGCTTTCCTCTATTTCTGTTATTTGTGATCTATTTCTTTGTCTCCGCATTTTGGCTGCTTCCTTGCGTTGATAGAGTGGTGATCTCTGTCCCAGCTGTGGTCTTTTAGGTTAGGCTGCAGGCAGGCAAGCGCACACCATGAGTGGGGTTGTAAATTGGGTGGGGCAGGGTCTCAGAATCGCTGGGGCAGAGCAACGTGCAATGGCTGCCCCTCAGCTGGCTCCGCGATTTCTCCCGGTTTTGGCATCTCCACACCCTAGCGTCTGCATGCCCCTGAGTCCCTGAGTCTCGGAGCTCCGCATCAGTGATCGCTGCGAACAGCTCTGCTAGAAGCCACTTGACTTCCGCCCCGTTGCCAGACAGCCCGCACTGAGTTCAGTGCGACCCTGGATCTTGTAATCCCTTACAAGCCTCCGACCCAGGTGCCGCTGCTGCCACCGTTTTGCCTGGGCTGCCACTGTTTCGCGCACGTCCGTACCTCTCAGTTTTGGCGCCGAGAACTTGTACTCAGTCTCAATGCACTCCTTCTCTTGCCTTCTAGTTGTAAAGCTTCCACTCCCTTGGTTCTGGAGGATGGCCGTTTAGGCTTATAGTTGTATTTTTTAATGTAGTCGTGGGAGGCTGTGCATTTAGGTCTATACCTTATGCCGCCGTTTTGGTTCTCTCCTCTGTATATTCTTTATTTCAGTCAGTATATGCTTAATTTCTAGCTTGTCCTTTCTTATATTCTCGAGAGTCTCACTAAGTTTACCAGAGGTTTCTAGAAAATTTTTGAAAAACCTTATAACCGTGGTTTTGAACTCTATATCCAGTCATTTGCTTTCCTCCATTTCTGTCATTTGTGACCTGTTTCTTTGTCTCCACATTTTGGCTGCTTCCCTGCGTCGATAGGGTGGCTTTCTGTGCTAGGTGTCCTATAGGGCTCAGTGGCTCAGTCTCCCCAATTACCTGAGGTGGATATTCTTGGTGCGCTGCTTTGTCGGCTTTGTGCACAATCTTGTTGTAGCTAAGCCTTGATTGTTGTTGGTGTCACTGAGAGGAATTGACCTCCAGGCCACTTGGTTGTGAGAATCAGCTGTGTCTATGGTGAGAGAACTTCTACGCTGGATATACCTTTATGGGGCAAGACTTGCTTCAGTGGGGGTTTGGTGCCCACTGAGTCTGCCCCCTGAGTGTGTCCCTTATGGATCTGACCACTGGGTTCACTGTCTCTGGGAACTCTAAGGAGATGCTATTTTAGCTTCTGCCTGGGGCTTCCCATCCTTTTATATGCAAAAGCCTCTGCGTGCAGCTTGGGTGGGGTGGGGTCTTGGGGAATCTACAGGGCAGAGCAACCAGCTATGGCTGATTCTCAACCCTGCCCTAAGAGTCATCAGTTCTCAAGCTACTCTGGAGTTCCTCCCAGAGCCAGTCAGTGCCAGACAGTCCAGCTCCTCCCCGTATGAGTCTGAGTCCTCAGAAACTCGCCTGGAACTGGAGTTCAGAGCCATCAGGAGCTTGTGCCTCCCTCCAGTATGAGATGCTGCCACCCCTTTCCGCGAGCCCCTTCGAGCACGCCTCAGTACCTCTGCACTTTACTTCTGCACCTCCTCTGAGTCTCAGTCTCTTTCTAGTTATAGAGTTTCCACTCAGCCAGCCTTCCTGTGGGTCTGGGTGGTGTCCGTTTTTTCTTTTTGTTGTGGTTTTGAAATGGTTGTGCAAGGCAGTAATTCCCGGTGTTTCCCTATGCCACCATCTTGGTTTCTCTGAGAAGTCAGTGTTTCCTAGGTAAGATGTTCCTTTTTTCTACTACATTTCTGACTCTTCCACTATTCATTCTCTCGCTCAATTTGCTCCAGTTGCATTGGTCTGTTTATCCTTCCCGGAAAAGACCAGGCTTGTTCTTGACCTTCAGAACTCTACTGGAGACATTGGTTTTTCCTCTCTAGATCTTTTTTATGTCGCAGGGGATGTTTTTCAATCAGCATAATTCTGTGGAGCTTCAACAAGTATTTTTGAATGTGTCAGTAGTTCGCTCTGTTTTTATTACTGAGGAAAGACCCCATTGTGTGTATGCACCACAGTTTGTTGAATTATTCACCTGCTGAAGGAGATCTGGGTGGTTTCCAGTTTAAGGCATTTTGCATAACACTGCTGTAAACATTTGTGCACAGGTTTTGTATGAACATCAGTCTTCATTTCTCTGAGGACACATGCCCAGGTATGCAATTACTGGGTTGTCTGGTACCTTTTTCCAGAGTGACTATACCAAATTTTACATTTCCACTGTATTCCCCACATTCTTGCCAACATTTGATGTTGTCACTGTTTTTTATTTAATTTAAGTTTTTTTTTCTTACTGCCATTTTCAGGGACCTTAATGACTTCAGTGTCTTTAAGGCTCGTAACATGGCTTTACTATAGCCAGCTTTGTCTAAATTTCTGCAGAAACACATTCAGATAAGCAGACTCATTGGCTGGCTGTCACCATTTTTTATTTTAGCCATTCTGATAGATGCATACTGATATCTTCTTTGGACTTAAATTTGAATTCTCTAATAGCTAATGAAGTTAGACATCTTTTCATGTGCTCATCTGCAATCTATATCCTCTCCATGAAAGGTCTCTTGATGACTTTTGTCCATTTATTTTTTTTTAGTTTATCTCTATTGTTGAAAGTATCACAGATGTCTCTCCCTTTTTTTCCCATTAACTCTCTCTACCCCATACCCACCCCTCTCAGGCCTTCACCACACTATTGTCCATGTTCTAATGTCTATTTTGGTTATTTTTACTGTTGAGTTTTAAGAGCTCTTTATATAGTCTACATACTTGTCTTTTGTTGTATGTATGTTTTGTAAATATTTGATCTCATCCCATCCATTTCACAGGGTCTTCAGCAGATCAAAAGTTTTAAATCTGGGTTAAGTTACTCAGTTTTTTCTTTTAAGGGTCATGCTTTTGGTATAAAGTATAAGGACTCTTTGCCTAGTTTTAGATCCCAAAGATTTTCTATGTTTTTTCCTTTAGTTATCCACTTTACATTTTGGTCCAAAATGCATTTAAGTATACAATCTGTGGTCCATTTGCATTTAAGTCTATATCTCTAATTTTTGTATAAGGTGGAGAATTAGGTCAGTTTCTTTTTCTTTTGTTTTATTTTTGCTAGTGGATGTTCAATTGCTTTGGCCTTCTTGACAGAAAAGTTTGTTTCCATTGAATTGTTTTTATTCTTTTGTCAAAAATCAGTTGAGCATATTTGTGTGGGTTATTCTTGGGTTCTCTGTTTTGTTCCATTGATGTATTTGTCTTTCTACTAATAGTGCATAGTTTATATGTGAACTGGCTCCTCTTATTTTATTCTTCTTTTTCAAAATTATGTATTTTCATTTCTTTGCTTTTCTCTATGCATTTTAGAGTAATCTTACCCATATCTGCAAAAAATCCCACTGAGATTTTGATAAATTTTGTTAAACGTGTGTATCAATTTAGGGAGCATTGACATTTTTACTATCTGTGAATGTGATATGCCTTTCCATTTTCTTTGATTTCTTTTATCACTGGTTGGTGGTTCTCAATGCGCTAGTTCTATACATGTTTTGTTATACATAAATACATCTTTTTTAAGCAATTGCAAATGGTATTATATTTTTAATTTTGATGACAATATAATCATTACTAGTAAAAGAAACAACAGATATTCGTATGTTTATTTTATATTCTGTGACCTTGCTGGATTTATATACTGTATCAGTTTTAAGGAGGGTTGTTGTTTTTTTATGTGTATTTGCTTGTTTTTAAATAGAGTCCTGGATTTTCTTTATACACAACCATGTTATCTGCAAATAAGGACAGTTTTCTTTCTTTCCAGCTTTTATGCCTTTATTTTTTTTCTTGCCTCATTCCATTAGCTAGAACCTGCAGCACAATATTGTATAGCAGTGGTGAGAGAGGATTTCCTTGCCTTGTTCCTAGTCTTAGGGGGAAAGTGTCACCTCACCATTAAATATGCTGTTAGCCATAAGTTTTTGTAAATTCTCTTTATCAAGATGAAGCACCTCACTTTCTTTCCCTGAGATTTCTTACTGTGTATGGGTGTTGGATTTAATCAAAGTCTTTTCTGCTTCAGTTGATAATGAACATGTGAATTTTCTTTAGGCTGTTAATGTGCTGCATTACGTTGACTGATTTTTAATTATTGAACCAGTCCTTGGCATTCCCTTATTGTCATGGTATAAAATCTCTTTATATATTGCTGAGTTTTGTTTGTTATTATTTTGTATCTGTTCAGGAGTGAAATTGGTCTGTGTTTATTTTATTGTCCTTGTCTACCTTTGGTTTTAGGGTAATACTAACTTCATAAGATGAATTTGGAAGTGTCCCCTCCTCTTATTATAAGAGACTAGAGGCCTGGTGCACATAAATTTGTACACTCGGAGGTTCCTCAGCCCGGCCTGTGCCCTCTTGCAGTTTGGGACCCCTCGGGGGATGTCCACCTGCTGGTTTAGGCCCGCTCCCTGGACAATTGGGCCTAAGCTGGCAGTCAGACATCCCTCTGGCAGCCCAGGAGCCCTCGGGGGATGTCCACTTGCCATTGGAGAGCAGGCCTAAGCTGCAATTGGACATGCTTAGCTCTGCTGAGGAGGCGGGAGAGGCTCCCACCACCACTGCTGTACTGGCAGCCGTCAGCCTAGCTTGTGGCTGAGCAGAGCTCCCCCTGTAGGAGTGCACTGACCACCAGGGGGCAGCTGTTGTACCCAGAAGTCGTGGCCCCCAAAGACTACGAGTGAGCCCCAAAACCGCTACAAGAACATGAGAGCTTTATTATACAAGTTAACTTGGACTCCCCACTTGCCCACCGCACAATGGCGCAACGGGGGAGGGAGTGCTGGTTTCAGGCAAAACCAGAGGATTTATAGGGCCGGAAGTAGTGGGTGGGGTAACGCGTGTGGCCCCTGTTGATTGGTCAAGGGAAGGTCCTTGGCCGGGCATTTCCTCTGCATCCCTATTGGCAGATCTTCACGCTTGCACCGCCCTTCCGCCCTTACATTCCCCCCTTGGTTTTATGTACATGAGTCAAAGCATTGACTCTTCTGGGTACTCCTTTCCCTCAAGGTCCTGAGTGGGGAGAATTTTGTTTATTCACCTTTCCCCCAAAATTCAAAACATGTTCCTTGCTGCA
>PVJC01017894.1:0-31962 GCA_004026665.1 Murina feae
GGCATTCAATCAAAGGCAGATGGGCAGAGGTGGAGTGATGAATCGACAAACCAAAGAACACAAGAATTACTGACAAACACCAGGAGCTAGAAGAGGCAGCAGATATTCTCTCTTACAGGTTTCAGAGGAACGGAGGCCCAGTCAGCACCTTGATTTTGGACTTCTAGCTTTCAGAACTTAAATTTTTGTTGGTTCTGTGTATGTGTTTCTTTTTAAATTTTTAAAAAAATCCTCACCCCCTCGGGTTTTGTTTTGTTAATCAATTTTAGAGAGAGGGAGGGAGACAGAGAGAGAAAAACATCAATGTGAGAAAGAAAAACATCAATGTGAGAGAGAAACATTGATTGTTTTTTTTTTTATCTAAGCTGAAACCTAAGTGTGTGCCCTGACTGGGAATTGAACCCACAACTCTTTTGCTGTATGGAAAGATGGTCCAATCAAATTTAGCCACCCCAGACATGGCTAAATTTCTATTGTTTTAAACTACTGAGTATGTTACAGTAACTTAAGTAAACTAAAGCATCATATTTTTATTTTTATTTTTCTTAGGTTTAAGGAGAGGAAAGGTAAAGTGAGACTAGTTGTCCTTGTTTTTTTTACCTGGGAATGAGCAAAGATCCAGCTGATAGTGTTTTACAAGACAATGATCCACTCCAACTAATGTCACAAGAGCAATGAAATTTCTGCCGAATGAGAGTTATTAAAGTAAAAAAAAAAAAAAAAATCAGAGCAACCTATTGTCCAACAAATAGATTAGGAGAAACATAGATTGCTACTAAGAAAGAAGAGTAGGGAGGGTGATAGAAAAATAAAAAGATCTCTAAGACCTTATCTTTAAAATTCCCCAACACCCTAATCAGCAACAGTGCTCACTATTATCAAGGAATGACCATATAAGAACCTTATAGTAATTGAGGCATATTAAAATGGTAATTCTCTGGGATACTACTTTCTATTTGTGAGTAGGAGAAAAAGAAGAAGGAAAAAAATAAGAAAGGAAGGACATAGCAAGTAAGAAGGAAGGAAGGAGGAACAGAGGGAGGGAGAGGAAGGAAAGAAATACCATAAGAAATCGACCACAACCATCGCTACACAATTATTAATGGGAAATCATTTTGTGCCTGCACTGCATCAAACTCTTTAAATGATTCACCCAATTTAATTTACACAAAAATACTGTGATGTAGTTATTATTTCCCCATTTTACAGTTGAGAAGACTGAGAGTCAAACATATTTTGTGCTTTGCCCCCATCACACAGCTCTAACAGGAAATGTACTCAAGCTCAAGTGTGTCAGACCCTAAGACCCATGCTATTAAGCACGGTGTCACTGCTGGTAGCACTAACTGTAGGCTGCAGAAGTGCATAGTCCATTGCTTTAAAAAAAATTACAAAAAAAAGAGAGGATTTGTCAAATTAGTGGAGATTTATTAAGCACTTGTGATAGTCCAGGCAATGTGCTGTAACTTATAAAGATTCAGGGAAATATTTGACTATTCTTCTGATGTCAGCTATAATAGCCATAAAACACTCTCCCTGATATATGAAAAACTGACCTCATTGTCAAAAATATTGAATACTTATACATGTGTTTAATGTGTTCCTTGGCAACCCTTCCATCTAAACTTTTTTTTTCTTAATTTGACTTCTAGGTTTCCTGTCCAAAGCTAAATTTGTCCAAAAGTTTGATTGTTAAGAGCAATAGCACATAATGGCAAATTTCTTTTACCTGTTTATTGGTTTCCAATGCTAAATTTCTTTCCTTGAAATTCTTTTATTGCTTTGTTTTAGGGTATTTTAAAAGTTCATGGGTCTAGAGAGCAATGCTGAGCAGTGTTGCTTAGGAAAAACAGCAATGAACTCAAATCCTACACCAAAGGGGATACATTTCTCAGAAGCTACAAGTAAACATATTATAGACTGAACTACAAACACTCAATAGTATTTTGTTGTTGCTATTCAGGAAAACGTTTCTTTCCTTAGAACTTGGATTTTGTGTTTCAGTGTGTTAGAGAAAAACAAGCAAGTCTGACAAACATCTGGGAAATGGCTGTGTATTGTGCTCAAGGTTCTTACCTCTTCACATACTGCCTGGAATTAACAACGGTGTCCCCTGTCTTCTAATGTGATTGGCTGCAGTGGTTCCAGTAATTTAAAATACAAATAGTGCTGAGAAAGCACGGTGAGGATTGGTGTGTTAGAGTTCTGGAAACCCTGAACCTTATGAATGATGTAACGGTAAAAGGGAGGTAATATTGTCAGAAGATATTGATAGTAGATTGGGTCTAAATTCACAGGAGAGGGACTGCCTGGCAGAAATATGTGGCCCCCTACTCTTTTATACTGTACTTTCCTAACTACTGATTTTCTTTAGGGGAAAAAATTGCTCTTAGTGCATACCTTCCCTTTTCACTATTTATCAATGTATGTGATTTACAAATGTTGACGCTCCGTACTTCAGAGCACAGACGTTGAAGTCAGAGAGACCTGGATCATGTTTCACCCCCTTCTGCTCGGCTCTTCTACTGCTATTCTCTCTGCCTCAGTCTGCCCATCTGTGAGCTGGGTAAATATCAATACTTCCCTTGTGTAGTGGCCATGAAGAGTAAATGAGACATATATAAATAGGTCAAAAACTTGACAGAGTGCCTGGCACTCTGAGTGTCCTAAGAGAATGATAGGCTGCATTTATTTTTCACTTTGCTTTTTTTTTTTTTTTTAGCCCAGATACGCTTGTCTAGACATTGGAAAACTTGTGGGATTAAAATGGTATCTCAAAATATGACTGAAAAAATTACCTAGTGAGCAATTATATACTGTTTACTAAGAATTCTATACGTTGTTGCAGTTAGCTCAAAGGCAGTAGGGCCTTATCAGGATTAATTGACAGGATTAAAGTAATTTCTATTTTTATGTGTAGCCTGTAGAACTTATGAGGAAATTCAATAATGCAGATCATAAGCACGATCGTCCTTTGGTCCACAGAAAATCTAAGTAAATTTGTCCACATCAAGGAAAACTCTAAGACACCAAAAACAAGATAAGAATTTTGGATGGATAAAAACTAATCCAAGCAATACAGGGGCAGGGCATAATCAAATCTGGAGATGCAATCCCTGAGAAGACTGCAGGGAAGGAGCTAGGAAGAGAATTACCTGGGGAATGAATCCTCTTATTCTACCACTCTTTTCCCACACTTTTCTTCTCCACCATTCCAGCCAATCCAAAACTGGCTCGCAAATAAAATGAGGACCAAAGATTTAATTTAGGAATTGGAAAGAGATTTCAATGACCAGGATATCTCCATTTGAATGTAGTTATTGACATGAAAAAGTTCTTAAAACAGAAAGACAGGAATTAGACACATTTAAAAAACACAGAATATAATAACTGATGATGGTACCCTTTTCAGTTAAGAATAATCCTACATTATTCAAATAAAAAGTTACAAATGGCTCTTTTTTTTAAGGAAAACTGAGATTCCAAAAAGGTTGTGGTTACATTTAAGCCAATGAAACAAATAGAAGAAGCATGAATTGTAGATTTCCTTTGTATATTGCCTTCCTTGGCTATAAATATGTTTAGGATAAGAAATAGAATGCGTGTGCACAATTAGGTCATAAATATACCTAATAAATTAATTACAAGAAAAGCATGCTTGGGAGATAGGCTAACAATGAAGTTTATAAAGTACTATTCCCTACCACATTAATAAGTTATGCTGTTTAATACGGTTATATAAATCTCATCAGCCAAGGTTGCCAGATTTCTGTTTTGTCTTCTATCCTTAACTGTATTCACGATCAAAATTGTGGTGATTCAGCATTTTTCAGGGGGGAGGGTTTGAGCACATTGAGCATGTTCTCCTTGCTCCACATCCAGGCCCCCAGTAAGGGGGCCCAAGCTTGCAGGAGTAGCTCAAAGGGTAAGGAGAGAAAAACAGCACGTCAGAGATGGGGGAGGGGGGCGGGCAGCACTTCTGCTCTGAAGAACTCTGAATACACAACATTTAGATGCCAGGATTTTCATGGCAGCTGCAGCCTGGGGTCACTTTGATACCCCGTTCTGCCCTGCAGGCACAGGTAAAAGTCAGGGTTTCCTTCTGCAACCTGTGAAAAGGGGGAGATTTTTTAAAGCAGTGTGATAACTTAATATTCTTTCTATCCCTCCTCTCTAACTCTACTCCAGTGTAAATATACACACATACACGGTAAGAGTACTTCAGAAAAATCCCAATGGTATAAAGAAAAATAGATTAAAAAGCAAGCTACTTCTACTTTTAAACCATTCCACTGTTTTCATGACCGAAAAAGCATTGTTGGCACATAATTTTTGAGAGCAATCATGTTAAATACACTAATAGCTAAAAACTAAGTCCTTCCCAACTTAGATTTTATTTGTCCACATGAAAGTATCACCAATGACACCTTTGTTGGCCAGTTTCAGCAAAACCACCAAGCTCTTAATGAGCATTTATTATTTATTTGACCTTCAGAGGTCTCGGGGTCCGTGCACAGTTATAAAGTCATATGCATAAAACCACCTCTGCAATAAATTAAAATTAAACTAACTGTGGCAGCGGTATTCTAGGAGCGTAACGTTACCTACTTGGGTAGGCCAGGTGGAAGCAACGCGTCCTGCCCCATGTCCTGAAGGTCAAGAGCATTGGATTCTGTCAAAGAAGAAAAGCCAGAAAACTGCAGAGTCCAGCAAGAATCGCCCTCTAGCCTGTGGCCTCTCGGAAGCAGAATCTAAGCAAGGGGCACCATCTAGCCTGTGTGAGAAACATCCAGCAGCTCAAGTCCAAGCATAATAATGTGGGTCTACAGGAGATTGTCAGTGACATGCGTCCATCCCCGCCTGTTTACCTGCTCTGAAATACAGGACAGCCTTCTCCAGGGATCCGCATCCCTCCTCCACATACAAGACGTTTTCAGTGGAGCATATCAAAAATGATATTTTCATCATGTGAACATCCTGACAGTGAAGAGCATCAAATACGCCTCCCCCCACCCCAACCCCTGCTTAATCAGGGCGGCTTCTGTGAAGAAAGGAAAATGCCTCCCGTGATAAAAGGAAAAGAAATTAACCGAATGAGCTTCCTGTCATGGATGCATCACTAAGTATGCAATTTAATACTGAAACCAGAGCCATATTATATACAGTTGGATGGTCAAGTGGTCAATTGCAAGGTTAGCTTTTCTATTAAAACCAACCCTGAACATCCTCTTTTGATTCTCACAAGGAATTTAGGAGCTAGGTCACTCTACCTTACCTTGAGTTTACACTGTCCTCAGTGAACGGTAAGGGGACCAACAGGATAAGCCAGAAGTAGCTGACCGGTTGAAGCACGCAGAATTGTCCATTAGCGTGACAGGGTCATTAAAGCTTACCATGTCCATCCAACTTGATAGAAGAGTAGCACAAACTACCATATACGGTTCTCCCAGTGTGATGATTTTATTGATCATGCTAGTGCTCAATTAGTCAATTAATGTAAGAAAAGACAAGGGAAGCTTTTCCACTTAAGGTATTATTTTAAGCAGTGGTTACAGAGCTATACATTTGGGGTCCCTATTCTGTACCCCAACGGCAAATGTGCCAGTGTTTTCAGAGACTGCAAGGTTTTTGTTTTCCTTGTATTTCGTTTTAATGCGAGCATAGCAGCACGATGTAGCATTCATCCCTCCACTATTGTTAATGTTTCCTCTGCTGTAGGTCAGTTAAACAGGCCTGAACTTCTAAGATAAAGGGAAAGATGGATCTTAATTATCCTGCATAGTTACTTCCCTTTTCTTCTTTCCCTCCTTCTAAACTGTCTAAACACCACACTTAGCTCCTTTAAAATGTCCTTTCCATGAGCAACTAAAAACCTCCTAGCTCTCAAAAGCAAATGCAGAACTACCCAAAGCAGGCGGTGAAGGTAGAGCTGAGGAGAGAGGTCATTTAGCAAACCCTTCATGTCTGTAGTTTGTTATTTTTAGGATAAAAAAACTAAAAATGCCATTATTCACAGTCACATAATGCAATTAGTTCTGAAATAACCCTTCAGAGTGTCTTGCTTCTCTGACTTTGTAAATTAATATATAAGTTTTGAGCAGTTGGAACACCAGGTGAAAAGACACCTGCCTTCATTTCTGAAAGCCAGTGAAGCTGAAGTAGTAGCAGGAACTATAAAAAGTGGTTCCTCATCTTGCGAGTGCTAAAGGTCCTCATTAATACCTGCAAGCTAACCCTCCAACTGCACACCTCTCAGTAAGCTAGCTCCCTCCACCTTCGTTCAGTACCCCTTCTGCAACTTCACTCATGCACCCTCCCGGAGGGACCAGGGGGACTTCCTTCTGACCAGTCAGAGAGTCCATTATCTCTACCTTTGCTTTTGCACTTGATTACATTATACTTAGCCCTTCAGTAATACTGACTCTCAATTTTTTTCTTTTATCACAAGCATGCAAGGAAAAGGGGCCCACACATGGAAAGCTCTCGGGTTAAGAGAATGGGATTCCAAAGCAGATCCTTTCTCTGCCATTGCTTGCAGCGCGATCCATAAAGTGAGGATAGTGGTAGTTCTGACCTTGTTGGGCCATTAAATGAGACAATCTAGACAATGCATCTAGCACAGGGAGGGTACATTGTAAGCATCAGAGCCATTGCAGTGGTAGTCATAATCCAAGTCAAGGTGCTATTGTTATTTGAGACTGGGCCTGTATCTACTACTAATTTGTGTGACTTAGTTATTCAAGCTTTCTGAGACTCAGATTCTTCATCTATAAGATGTAATCTCATTAAAGGCAAGACATATTTTTTTTGCAATAACCCTAGCACCTGGTGCCTCACGTAACTTACATAAACAATGAAAAACAGTACTTTAAATAGGCATATGTGTGTGTTTGAGTATCTGAATGTGTGCCTGTGTGTGTAAGAAACCTTCATCTATGGAGCAAGGAGAACTGTGCATATACAAAATTTCCCCCAAGGTGTGTGGTAAATTAGAGGCTATTTTGGTCAGAAGACAACCAAGACTAATCCTTAGAAATCTAGCATTCCCTTGGATACATGAATGTGGTTTGTGGTGCACTATGATACCCTAGAGTTCACGGCCTTCAGGAATTAATAAGAAACTAACCTCACTTTATGGCTGAGGCTTCAGAACCAGCTTTCTCATTGGCAAGAGCTGCAGAGGTAGCTTGGCGCGGACCTCAGCCCTCCATCCTAGTTTAATGGATGTTGCTCCCAGCGCTCTCTTCAGCTGTCCAATAGATTTGATGCTCAGCAAGGTAATAGATCTTGGAATGATTCCTGATGATTCTAGAGCCGAGTGGAGAGTAGCCTCTTGGAGAATTGGTCTTCTAGGTTGCAAATCCCTGGACATTTTATTGTAATTCATATTTGTACTAATTTCAAGGCTTCTTTCCTTTTCAAAATCATTTTTAAAGTATAGGAAGTCTGAGAAGAGTATAGAAGTCATTTATTTACTATATATTCTTTAGTTGCTGCCAAGAACATTGACCTGATAACAAGCTCTTGATTGCTTGTGAATGATCAGCTCCTGCTGTTTCTATCTCAGTTGAAGCCATTATTCTCTATGACATCACAACCCTCCCAACAGCAAGGGAATGTGCCTCAGGTATAGAGGAAGCAGTGAGATTGATAATTCTTAAGAGAGAAAATTTTTTCTCATATTTAGCTACAAGGAAGACAAGTGCAATTACTGACTGTCCCAGAAATTATATACCAGTATATTTGTTCATTTGAAATTTAACTAAAGTGAATTTAACATTTATACTTTTTTCTACTTATTATACACACATTCTTACAGTGTTGATTTTCTCTCTTTCATCCCTAGATGTAATGACTTCATTCATATGTTTAGATAACATTCTTTTTTGTTTTTGCTTATTCCATATGACATAATCTTTTTTATTTTTAATTATTTTTTATGACACAGGTGTTTTTTTTTTTATAAACAAGTGTGAGATTTTTACCTACTGTGGTTGATTATATGCTAATGACTAACTGTGTTACCGAATGTGAAATATCCACAAACAACCAGATTTGTCTATTTGGTAAACTCAGTTAGATATTAAAATCATGGTTTCATTGGTATATGAGAATATTTGTCTAAAAGAACTGGCAAAACATGAAAAACCTAGATATGCAAAAAATTAAAACAATTATATGTGAAAGCCGAGAGTTTCTGCATCAATGAATAAACTAAATTAAAGTATTGGCATCATAATTCAGAAGACACTACTACTAATTGGAATGTAAGTGAAAAAAATTCAGATTTTTAGTTATTCATATTCTCTAGAATAGATGCTTATAATGCGTTCCAATTACTTTCAATAGTTTAATTAAGTGCCATATTGAAACATTTTGTTTTCATTCATTTCAACATTCATTCCAAAAGCCTTTTCTAGCATCTACAGAGAATATAAATGAATTGAAAGTTATTTCCCTTGAGAAACTTGAGAGACAAGTTAAGATTTGAGGGAAGTCAAAACATACAAATATGCAAATATGAGTGATAAACATAGGTAACTATATCATTGCACATATTAACAACAATCAATATTGATTGATTGATAACAATGTGCCAGGCACCATGCTACTAGCATTAGAATGATATGTTATTTTGCTTCATTTTCACAACCCCTAAGAATTTCCCCAGTTTACAAGGACTAAGAAGTTAAATGTCTTGCCCAAGGCTAATCAAGCATCAGGATTCAAACCCAGGTCAGCTGACCCCAAAGCCCTTACGCTTGAGCACTCTGCAGGGAAACTGGTTTAACATTAAGAAAAGCCTGGGATGTAGGGTCAGAAGATGTCAAGCCCACTCAGTGCCACTCACCAAGCTATAAGATCTTAGACAAATCACTTGACTTTCCTGAGTCTCAAGCTCTTTTTTAAAAATAGAATAGAGGAGATGAAGAGGCTTGTAAGCCCTAAAACACTCCAAAAACATCAGCTGCTAATATTTTCATTTCAACTTGCATATATGTAGTGAAGAAATACCATGTACTCTATTATACTAATAAAGAGAGACTTCCAAAAAAAAAAAAGATGTTTTATTTTTGAATCATCAGACTTTACTAGATAGGGATTGATGGAGAAGGGTCAGAGTTCATTTACTATTGAGAACAGTACAGCTAAAGTCTTATTGTCTATATGGAAATTTACTACTCAATATTTACAGTGAAATTATAGGAGACCATTACTAAGTCTACACACATACTAAGTCTAATCACCAGCACTGACCCACCAGTGAAGAATATTGAAATAAAAATAATTTGTTACTGGATCAGTTAGAAAGATATTCATAATCATTATATCTATATGTAGAAAATAGGAGGGCCAGAGGCTTCTAGAAAGCAACAAATTCTCTCCCCACACCCAGATTTGCAGTTTTCTAGTGTTTCCTAAGTACTCTAATACATAAAAGAGCTCATTGCTCTTATTGTGCAAACAAGCTGGGCATATTAAAACTCTTTTTGTTATTGTTGATATGTTTCCCTGAGGGAACTCTTAGTGGTAAAAAAACAATTAATATGTCAAACCAGACAAAAAGTTGACATGTGATGTCAGTTTCATTGAAACTATCCTCTCCTAGTATGGTTGTAATCTCATTTATTTCTATTCCCATCATAATTATACTTCTAAAATATTAATCAGTGCTGTTTTACTTTAAGCATATTTAAAATTTTCCTGAACTTAAAAATTAACATTAATTCAATAATTAATATCATTTTTATTCTCCAATATAATTTGTTCCCTAAAAAGGAGCTGTACTGTTTCAATACGAAATTCAACCTATTACCCCAATGAATGTATTTTTATAAAAACATTGTTGAAAAAATTTTTAAGAAAGATTATGGATTTGAGAAGTAAATTTATCCCACATAATCACCATTAGAAATCCCTGGTCTCGAATTAGCCAGTGGTACTTCGTCAGCTGAAAATTTGCTACTATTAAATAAAGGTCAACTTAAAATGTGGATTTACCCCCAGTCATGGCTGCCTTATATATGAGCACTTCAAGCTGAAATAAACCAATATAGATTTAAAGTGGTAATAAAGGAAAACGAGAAAAATCTTAGAAAGGGAAACAGTGAGCCATGTAAGACTCACATACATTATTTTAAGTATGTGCCAATTTCTCAGTGTCATTGATCACATATTGGACTTCCCATGGAGAAGAGCTACACTAATAAGAAGAAATCCCTTTTTCCTATTGTGTTGTGCGCACAGAGCTTTGTGGGGAGACCCCTCATTGTGTTTTTCAGCCGCATCCACTCTCTCAACAAGCCTAAGACTTGTGCATTGGCAGAGGAAAAGGGAAAGAATCCAGACTATCTTAATCACCACAGCTTTCTTGGGGGAAGAAAAGGAAGTGAGAGCCCAATGTCCTATTGTCTCACCTTTATCGACTGTGGAGCTCGGCTGAGGCAGTCGTGTATGATTTCTTTCATTTAACGTCCAAGTTGGGCAGCGATACCATTCTTATCTATACCTAAACACAAACGTTTTAAAAATACTCTCAGATTGTTGCTTTTTATTTTTCATGTGTTTGTCTTTTTAAAACTTTATTTGAGTACAAGTCAAATAGAACAATGTCAGAAATCTTCTGGGCACAAAAGGCCAACACCAATATGAAGCAAAGGGCTGAGCAAACTTATGGTCAACTGGCACTGACCTGCACAGGGAGCTGTGCTGAATAATTTATGCTCAGAATTTCATTCGGGACCCAAGTGGTCTAGATCCGCTGTCTATAAAGCCTAACATCACCAGGAAAGTTCTCAGCAATACCCTTTCCTTGGGCGACATAAACGTGGTCTACAAATTGCCCTGTTGCTTTTCCGCCCAGAGAAGATATGAGGAGCTAGCCCTTTCCAACCTAGGAACAACATATTCTGCCTACATAGAGCTCACTGTTAACTTTGTCATCAGCAACTCAGTGGCAAGATCACCGATGCCCAAATTCAATGCTGACATTCTCTTCTTCAGAATTGTAATTAGCAACAGGAAAGTTAGCTGGGCTCCTAAACAGGTCAAAGAATAAAAGAATTCACAACTGTCATTTGAATGTACTGCATGACTCACAGAGTACTTTCTTAAGCAGTGTCCCATCTCATTTGCACAATAACTGGGAGGTTATAAATCTATATAATTTGTTACCTCAATTCACATCTTATAATGAATACAATATAAGTTCAGAGAGATGAAGTAATTTGTTCATGGTCAACAAAGCCCATGATATTTCTCCTATGTCTTGCCACCTGAGACATGACCCTATGTGTTTCTTATAATAAATTCCCAATATTTAAATACAACAGCCTGATTGTAATAAAAAGAGCAAGAGAGAGAGGTATATGATCCATACCTACCCCTATCATAAGATCCCCACCTTCGTTATGTTAGAATACTGTCTATTATCTGACAAGCCTGAGCTGTGCTAATGTTCTCTCCAAGTGTGTTTCAAGCTCAAAAGCTGCATTTCAAATGCCATAGATTTCTGAACACTAATAATCAAAAAATGATACACAGCCCAGGTTTCTGGCATTCTTTATGACCATCTGCTAGCATGGCATGGTGCCCAACCACAAGGTAATAAGACAATTTCAGGAAGACATAGATGCCAAGCATATCAAGGCTTGGAGTGATAACCTGCAAAATGAAGCAGGCAGCTTTTCTTTTTCTACAATGAGCAGATCCTCCCAAGTCAGAAGCACCCAACCATACCTCTGCATCTATTCCATTAGATGAGATCATATTAGTTGACATAGAGCAGGACGCACAGCGAAGATTGCTGTTACTAGTTCAAAACCTTGACTCACGTTTGTTTACAGGTTACAAAGAAGAATTAAGGTACAATCACAGAGAATAAAAGCCTGCCACCTTCAACTCAGCTCAAAGATAAGTGGTCAGTGTGCTCAGCTCATGCACCAAAGGGTCTGGTGTTCAACTCCTGGTCATGGAAACATACCTGGGTTCCATATTCAACCCTGGTTGGGGCCTGGGCAGAAGGCAGCCAATCAATGTGTCTTTCTCATCTCTCTCTCTCTCTCTCTCTCTCAATATATATATTACACACACACACACACACACACACACAGGAGGTTTAACAACAACAAGATAATTGTATGCCAACGGAGAAAATTAGTGTTGGATGGAAATTCCGAAATGCATGTTCCAATGTCAGGAAGCTTTGAGTCTTGTAGCTTTGTGGCCAATCAAATCTCCAGTAGTCCATATCTCCAACAGTCCATGGCTCAGCCTCACAAGTAGGGATGGTGGGACAGGATTTTATTTTCTATAGATGTAGATGTCATTCCTCTATTGACTCACCTGCCTGGGAATATGATGATCAAAAAGGTATGGTACACACAAGTTCCCTTCTGAATCCCAGCAAGCATCCTTTGACTAGAGCTGTGACATGGCGCCTCATTGAAGGCACACGACTCAGTTGTTGTTTCTTCTTTATATGCTTGTGTTCATATTTGAGGTGAAAAATTGAAGAGCAAGAGGAGTAGGTGAGTGAAAATGAAATAGACAATAGAGAAAACTTTAGGAAAGAAAAGGGGAACAATTTTTGACAGTATAAACCTAGTATAACTATCCTAACACATGAATTCTTGTGGTCAATTCTATAGTAATTCTAAAGAAAACATCACTTGAATATGACAAAGAAATATGTCAACTTCCTTAAATTACCTGTAGTTCCTGAAAACTACATAGCTCTTTTTATCTCCTATCTCTATTTATACAAAAATGCATATGTATTCTGGAAAATTATATAGAGACAATATATATACACACATATATTCATGACTATATGTATATGTATACAGATAAATATGCACACACAAACATATTCTTAAAAACCATATAAACATAGGTTGTGTGCATACACACATACATCTGCATACACGCTCATTAGAAATCAGATTCCACGTGGCAGTGGAATCATCCTGAATGGTTTTTTTAAAAAAATATTTTTTATTGATTTCAGAGAGGAAAGGAGAGGGAAAGAGATACAGAAACATCAATGATGAGAGAGAATTGTTGATTGGCTGCCTCCTGTATGCCCCACACTGAGGCATGTGTCCTGACCTGAAATCAAACTATGACCTTCTGGTTCATAGGTTAATGCTCAACCACTGAGCCATGCTGGCCAGTCCTCCCTAAATGATTTTTAGTGGCTAGCTATTTACATATGATATTTTCTCTTTTCTAAGTTTAAAAAAGAAGAAAATTAAGAGTAAGGTGTTTCAAAATAAGGCATTATAACAAAATATAGTCCAGCTGGCATGGCTCAGTGCTTGGGCATTGACCTATGAACCAGGAGATCACCATTCTATTCTTGATCAATAAATGCCTGGGTTGCGGGCTCAGTCCCACTGGAGGTCATATAGGAGGAAGCTGATCTATGATTCTCTCTCATCATTGATGTTTCTCTCTCTCTCTCTCTCTCTCTCTCTCTCTCTCTCTTTCTCTCTCTCTCTCTTTCTCTCTCTCTTTTTCTCTCTCTTTATTCTCTGAAATCAATAAAAGTATATTTTAAAAAGGAAATATACAGGTGTGAATGTGTGTAAGTATATTTGTTTAATAGCATTTGTTTGCTTAATAGAATGTGATGACCCTCATGGTAAACTGAAATTAGTTACATTTTTGAACAATTTATTTATTGGTTTAATATCTTTCAACAGATATTCATTGAATACTTACAATGTTCACAAGTAACTTCCTATCCTCAAGGAATAACAACTATAATTTTAGCAGTACAAATTTGTTTTTATTTCAAATTTTTTTATCTTTATCATTTATTTCAGAGATTTTAATGAGTATCTACTCTGTGTTAGGAATTATTTTGTGCTCTGATGACACTATAAAAATAATTTCTATCCTTAAAGTGTTTGAGGTAAGATAGAGACTAGAAATGCTATCAACAGAGTGTGTTTAATTACTATATAGTGGAGCACAAACATATAACAACAGGAATACTTTATGCGTTAAATAAGGTCTAAGCTGCCCTAGCTAGTTTGGCTCAGTAGATAGAGCCTCGTCCTGCAGACCTAAGGGTCCCGGGTTTGGTTCAGTTCTTGTCAAGAGCAGATGCCTCAGTTCCAGGTTCCTCTCCCACCCACACGTGCAGGAGGCATCCGATCTGTGTGTTTTTCTCACATTGATGTTTCTCTCTGTCTTTCTCTCTCTCTTCCATTGTCTCTAAAGCCAATGAAACAATACCCTCAAGTAAGGATTAAAATAATAATTAAAAAAAATCTAAGCTGTTTTCCTGGAGGACTATTGATATTTAGCTAAAATTGTGTGTGCACCTGTGCATGTTAGAACAAACAAGTGTTATCTCTGAGGAGACCGAAGATCATCACATAGCTGATCTCCATCTTCACCGGCTATGGAACCCACGTCTACCTCAATAAGAGGAGCATAAAAGGATGTGGCATCAAAACAGATACTCATGAGAAAATGTAGTATTGAAGCCAGATATAAAATGCCTTGTCAAAGATGTCATGGTGTTACCCTCTGTCTCTTCTTGGCAGTCCCATGAATTTTCTAGCTCTGTGCACAATATTGATTTTTATTAAATGTGGGACAAAGCAATCTTGAGAGGATATTAATGAAAGAGCCACTAGATAGGAAAGAACCCCATAAAGAAGCAAAGGCTTAGCTGGGCCTAAAGGTGTTGCTGGGTGTAAGGCATGGAGGATCCTTCTCCACTCCAAGGAGGGTGAGAGAAATCATCAAGTTCAAGAAGGAGGGACCATATTTGTTTTACCTGCTAGCAGACTATAGATATTCTCTTTCTTTCTCTTTCTCCATCATCCACATATCTATCAGTATATCTTTACAGAAGAAAGGACAGGAGGAAGGGAAGGGGGAAGTAAGGAGGAAAGAAGCTGAAGGAGGGAGGGAGGGAGGGAGGGAGGGAAGGAGGGAGGGAATGAGGGAGGGAGGGAGAAGGAGAAGACTGAGTATGAATGGATTTAAGCTCCTTGGAATTTTACAAATGTGAATTTCACTTGAGTTTGCGGTAGTCTAGATGGATGCCACAGGCGAGAAGTCCTCAAATTTAAATACACTAAGGAATCATCACAGGGGCATGTTGAAAGTAGATACCATGATCCTTCCCGAAGGATACTGATTCACTTGGTCTGCAATACGGTTCAATAACCTCCCCTGGGTGAATTTAGCATCAGGGGTTTCAAACCACACTAGAGAAATGTTGCCTTAAATAAACTTAACTATTCCTTCCAGCCTTATGTTACCTACAGATAGAGATTTAGTTCTATAGTTCAAAATTTGTTTGGTGGAGAAAAGGTACCCATTTTTCTAAAGCATATTAAAGTTACCAAAGATCTTAGGAACAGGCTTTGAATTTGTATGTATATTAAAATACATTATACATACATTATAATTCTGTTTCAATGTTAACCTCAGACCTGAATGAATTCCATATTGCATATCTTTATTTTCTCAAAAGAATGACTGTGATTTCTGAGAAAATGTCAATTATAGGAAGGAAAAAAAGAAGAAAAGTAAAAGAGGGAACAGAAAAGCTATCTATGAAAAGAGTTGAAGTTCACCCTCAATATGTATCATTTTTAGTTTAGCCACAGAAAAAAGTGAAAACTTAATCGTTGACCAACTTACATATTTTGAATCATGAACATTTCTCAAACAAACAAAAGAAACTGAGCATAAAAATAAAAACACATTTGGTCTGACATATTGTCTCCTCACCCCCATCAAATTAATAAGCGATTGACATTTCATTTAAAAAAAAAAAACACAACAAAACACAATGTAGCCAGGATCTACCAGTTTAACTGAATAATAAACAAGAAGAACTCGCCTGGAGTTTCTTCTCAGCTTTACAGCATGAGTGAGCAACTTCAAATCTAATTAGGTTGAGAAATTTTGCCTGAACAGCCTTAAAAGTGTTGAGCAATTTCCTAGCAGTCATGACACTGCTTCTGAGTATGTACATACTAGAGTAAAGTTCAGAAAGGCACAGGGGTGAAAACCACCGCTGGAAGAGAGAAGCACAAGAGCAAGGTGTAATAAAAAGTGCAAGGACTTTGGAATGAGATAGAACAGGGTTAAAATCTTAGTTCTGCCGTGCACCAGATTTCTCTCTTAAAAAACAATTTTTAAAAATTTTTGAAAAATGAAGGAAGAGGAAGACTCCTGAGTACATCTTTAAAAGAGACTCAATGATACCTAAAATCCTGAGATCAACTTGACCTAGCAAGGTGACTCTTTTGACTGCACAGAAATCAACGTCAAATTTCCATTGGTTCCTTATAGAGTTTCTGTCTATATGGAATTGCTCTCCAATACTGCATTCACTGTGACATAGGCCCACACCAATCTTGTGGAATATTTATTACCATAAAATAGATCTAATCATGTTTAATTACAGAAATAGAAAAAAATCAAGATTGTTTAGCTTTGAAATGTATGATGATAACAACAAAAAGAATGGTTTTTATTTAAAAAAAACAGTATTTATAGATAGATATTTCTTAAATATGAAGTCATGTTTCTACACATTTAAAATTTTTTTGGTGTTTATACTGCTCCATCCCTCCTCCTGAACATCACCCTCTGAAAGGTAAACATTGACAATTATCTTATAGAAAATTATTTAAAGCAAAGGCTGCCATTATTTTTCTCACTGTATATCAATACAATAAAAGGACATTTTATAAACTTGATGTCACTATATATACTTGAAGTCATCACAGTTAAAAGTCAAGTCTTCCCTCAGAATTCCCTGGATTCAATACCTGTACTTGTGAATAGTCCAAAGTTTCACTTCTGTTCTGATGCAACAGTGTCTATTCCAAACATTTTCTATTGCATTTATAAATTACTTCTAATATCCAAATGCTAAGAATAGTTGATTGGACTATCAGAGAGTACCTTAATTTTACCTCTTTTGCTCTTTCTTCTCTAGATACACTTCATTCATTCATTCATTCATTCATTCATTCATTCATTCATTCAGC
This sequence comes from Murina feae, assembly GCA_004026665.1. Lineage (NCBI taxonomy): Eukaryota > Metazoa > Chordata > Mammalia > Chiroptera > Vespertilionidae > Murina > Murina feae. The sequence continues at coordinate 17,031 of PVJC01017894.1, forward strand.
AAGTGTTTATTGAGTGTCTATCATCTGCCTGAACAAATATTTTATTACTTTAAATTCTTTAAGAAAGTTGATATTTGAATGCTTTCATTTTTCTATTGTAGGTAGCCAATCAGCATCTCTATTATTTGCATAAGTTGAAAATCATTTATATGTTTTACTTAGTGTTCAGAATAATAGTTTCCACATCCCAGGCTCTGGATTACTTCTGAAATGATGGTCTTATGTCTGTGCTCTGAGCCTTTGAAATGTAGAAAAGTAGGTTCTTAAAATAAACATCTAAATTAGATAATAAGTACTGACTCGGATCCATACGGCTAGGCTAGAAAGTATGGCAAGTAAAATAGAGTCTATTTTTTGTTCAAACATATTGGTTGTTCAATGCAACAATTATTGGGAGCAACAGTCCCAGCAATTGTGGTAAAATGGGATTCGTGGTATTGTACAAAGGGATGGCCCTTCACAGCCACTTCTACAAACTCTGCCACCACCACCGCCTCTGCCTTTCTTTCTTGATGACAGAACTCACATTTATTTGTGTGTTTGTCAATAGGTGACCCATTTCTCAGCCCAGGAGCTGATTTATGATTATAATTGATTGAAGCCAGTCCTAATGGTCTCACTCCTTGGCTATTCATGGTTTAATCACAGAAATGTGACCCAATAATATTAAGAGTAAATCCCCTGATGGCATCTTGGAAAGGATTTTCCTGAGAAATGAAAAGAGACATGTAGAACAACACTTTCTTCTTCCACCGGACATGCTCTTGTCTCTAGTGAAGCTGTTGAACTCACAATTTAGAGGAAATACACTAAAATGTTCCAGAGAGAACAGCAGAAATCCAAGATCTATTCTACTATTTATACATTTTCATTGTGAAATAATAAATTCCTTAGTACTTTCAGCTACTGTTAGTTGTTTCTTCTCTGATTTTCAGCCAAAAGCATGTTTAATGAAAGAAATGAATTTGGATACTCCATCATTATGGAAATGGAGAAATAGAAAGATTCTGTAACTTCTTGAGTTAGTGACTACAATCTAGCCTAATAAAAGAGAAACATGCAAATTGGTGTCACTCCACTACACCTAAGCCATGCCCACCAGCCAATCAGAGTGACTATAGGCAAATTAACCCAGCCAAGATGGTGGCCAGCAGCCACAGAGCTGGAGCAAGCAGGAGGCTTGGTAACCCCAGCAATGGAGGAAGCCAAGCTTTCCGCCTGCCAAGGGGGGCTGTGGCCTCCGCTCAAGGCAACAAAGTTTCAATTATAGAAGCCATGAGCTGGAGCAAGCAGGAGACTTGGTTTCCCTGGTGATGGAGGAAGCCAAGCTTCTCACCTGCCTAGGCTAACTGTGGCCTCCGCTCAAGGCAAAAGAGCTTCAATTAAAGAAGATAAATAAACCCCAGATACCTGCTTCTAGAAAGCTTCCCTGGGAGCATGGGTTTCTGGGGGCCTTAACCAGCCTGAAAACAGCCATCACACCCCTCACCCAGTCTGGCCAGGCAGCCCATCAGGGACATCAACCCTGAAGAGGATGTGGCCAGCCTGCAAATAGCTCTCAGCCCCTCACTCAGGCTGGCCACACCCCCTGGGGTGAGGGTTCCCACTGGGGGGCTTGATCAGCCTGCAAACAGCCATCAGCCCCTCATCCAGTCTGGTCAGGCACCCCAGAGGGACCCCCACCCTGATTTTGGACACCCTTCAGAGCAAGCCAGCCGGCCCCCACCCATGCATCAGGCCTCTGTTCTCCTATATAATAAAAGGGTAATATGCAAATTGACCCTATCAGCAGAATGACTGGGAATGACTGGTCACTATGACACACACTGACCACCAAGGGGCAGACGTTCAATGCAGGAGCTGCCCCCTGGTGGTCATTGCACTCCCACAGGGGGAGCTCTGCTCAGCCACAAGCTAGGTTGCCAGCTGCCAGCACAGAGATGGTGGTGGGAGACTTTCCCGCCTCCTCAACAGTGCTAAGGATATCCGACTGAAGCTTTCCCCCATGGCTCCTGGGCTGCCAGAGGGATGTCTGACTGCCAGCTTAGGCCCAATCCTCTAGGGAGCAGGCCTAAGCCAGCAAGTGGACATCCCCTGTGGGGTCTCAGATTGTGAGAGGTCACAGGCTTGGCTTGGCTGAGGGACCCCCCACTCTGATTGCACAAATTCTTGGGGCCTCTAGTATATATATAGAGAGAGATATAAATATATAGTTATAGATACATACATGTAACTATATAGATATATATATACATGTATATATCTATATATCTATATATAGATATATGAACATATAGATATATAGATATATAGATGTATAGATATATATAGATAGATAGATATAGATAGATAGATATATTGATATATAGATATATCTATATACATCTATATAGATATATAGATGTATAGATGTATAGATATATAGATATATAGATACTAGGAGCTCAGTGCACAAAAATTTGTGCACTCGGGGGTGTCCCTCAGCCCAGCCTGTGCCCTCTCACAGTCTGGGACCCCTTGGGGGATGTCCACCTGCTGGCATGCCTGGCCAGCCTGGGTGAGGGGCTGATGGCTGTTTGCAGGCTGGCCAAGCCCCCCAGTGGGAACCCTCAACACATAGGGGTGTGGCCAGGCTAGGGAGAGGCTGAGGGCCATTTTCAGGCTGTCCACAGTTCCTTCAGGGTTCCGGTCCCTACTGGGGTGCCTGGCCAGTCTGGGTGAGGAGCTGTGGGCAGTTTTCAGGCTTCCCACATCTTCTATTGACCCAATGTTCCAGCGAGGCTAGCTGGAAGCAGGTTTCTGGGGCTTATTTATCTTCTCTAATTGAAACATTGTTGCCTTGACCAGAGGCCCAGCTGGCCTAGGCAGGCAGTTTCAACTCCATTGCTGGTGCAATGGAAGCCTCTGTATGCTCTAGCTAAGTGGCTGCCAGCCACCATCTTGACTGGGTTAATTTGCATACAGCCGCTCTCATTGGCTGGTGGGAATGGCTTGGCTGGTGGGTGTGGCTTAAGTGTCTCAGAGTGATGGTTAATTTGCATATTACTCTTTTATTAGATTAGATACAGATATATAGATATATAGATATACTAGGGGCCCGGTGCACAAAAATTTGTGCACTGGGGGGGAGGGTCCCTCAGCCTGGCCTGTGCCCTCTCACAGTCTGAGACCCCTCTGGGGATGTCCACCTGCTGGTGTGCCTGGCCAACCTGGGTGAGGGGCCAATGTCTGTTTGTAGGCTGGTCAAGCTCCCCAGTGGGGTCCCTCACTCCATGGGGGTGTGGCAAGCCTGGGAGAGGGGCTGAGGGCTGTTTTCAGGCTGCCCACAGCTCCCATTGACCCTAGGGGCCATCCGCCTGGGAAGTGATGGGGTGGCTGTGGCACACAGGGAGACTTAAGGCCTTCCCACGTGTGCCTCTGGCCACCCGATGGCCACCTAGGACGTAGCCTCGGGGCCGGCCGGCTGCTCCCGCCCCCAGCCGGCTGGTCTCGCCCCCAGGCTTCTGCCTGGGAAGCGATCGAGTGGCTGGGGCACACACGGGGAGCCCCAGAGGCCTGTGTGTGTGTGTGTGTGTGTGCCCCGCAATGATCAATTCCAGGCCACAGCTTCTTCCTGCCCTGCTCCTCCCACCCATGGCTTCAGCCACTGACCTGCTTGCTCTTCCCATCCTGCACTATGGCTGGACCCTGTGTGCCACTTCTCCTGGGCTGCGGCCTCCGCCATCTTGGCTAGGCTAATTTGCATATAGTTGCTCTGATTGGCCGGCAGGCGTGGCTTACTCATCCCGAAGAGATGGTTAATTTTAATATTACACTTTTATTAGTTTAGATAGATATATAGATATATACACTAGAGGCCCGGTGAACAAAATTCGTGCATGCAAGGGGATCCTTCAGCCCGGCTTACACCCTCTGCAATCTGGGACTTTTTGAGGGATGTCCGACTGCCAGTTTAGGCCTGATCTCTCTCATAATCTGGGACTGCTGGCTCCTAAACACTCACCTACCTGCCTGCCTGATGTCCCTAACTGCTCCCCTGCCTGCCTGATTGCTCCTAACTGCCTCTGCCTGCCAACCTGATCACCCTTAACCTCTCTACCTGCCTGCTTGATAGCCCATAACCAACGCTGCCTGCTGGCTTGATCTCCCCTAACTGCTCCCCTGCCTGCCTGATCACCCCTAACCACCTCTGCCTGCTGACCTGATCGCCCCTAACCACCTTCCCCTTCTGGCCTGGTTACTCCTAACTGCTCCCCTGTCTGCCTGGTCACCCCTAACCACCTCTGCCTTGGCCCCCACCATCGTGGCTTTGTCTGGAAGGATATCCATATGAATGTCTGGAAGATGTCTGTTCTGATTAGCATATTAGCCTTTTATTAATATAAATATTATAATATAATATTATATATTTCTGATATTCTCACCTGTCTCACTATACTAGGGGATAGCAAATAAATGACTATAAATTCACAATGGTTGTCCAGTGTTTACCAGTTCTTGTGGGATGATGGAGAGACAGCCGTGAATAAATTAAGTTCATTCCTTTTATTAAGTTAATTGGTTGTGATACTTGGGAGACCAGAATAGAGTCTGTTCCTAAACCATTTTGATCTGAGGAATACCCCTACCTGCTCCTGATGACTCATTCATTTCACTCTTCTGTAACTACTGTCCTGGTTACTGGTGGTTTCCTTCACTCTCTTTTTACCCAAAGAGTTCACAATTTGTTCTGTGAATGTGACACCTCATTGGAGAATAATGGACATTATTTACATTTATTCATGATAAATATTAAACTACAGTCCTTATTTCTCTTATGGAATACACCCAAACTTGTCATTCTTGGAAACTCTAATGATCATAAGGACAATGATATTGGAAGCAAGTGTTTTATGCAGCAGATTATATTTAAAGGTGCCTTTGTCTGACCGTCTGTATATCTATGCTAAGGAGAAAGAATGATTCCAAGATTATAGTCTTTTTTTCTGTTTTACATGGTTTAGGAGTCATTCTTCATCTCCGCTGCCCCTTAATAGGAGAGAGCACCAAAAAGGGGGACTTTTGAGTTATAATGCTCTAGTCAACCAGCACATGGGTCACTTGATAATGGCCGGCCTGGCAGGGGTCCGAGGCAGGGAACCCTTCATAGACATTCTGCATGTCTTCACTTTGACGATGACTGTGAAGTGTGGTGGAGCATTTGTGTGTCAGCAAGAAGGAAAGGAAGAAGAAAAGCATCCAGGGAAGAAAGGTGAATGAAAATGACTCTTTGGGGAACCCTCCCCCCCACAGTATTTAGCATTCTCAGAAGAAGAATAAAATTCTCCTTCTGAATTTCAAAAATGCACATGGCTTGTGGCCTTAAGGAGAGAAGCACAGGAACAAAGCTGCTTTTGTACTCTATTAAGGTTGAGATTAAAGTCCCTACTGATAAACTGAACATTCTTTAAAAGTGACCAGAAGCAAACAGTGTCTGTTTGCTGCTACTTTATTACAAAGACACCACTGAGAATAGCTAAGAATATACTATTTGATCTTTAACAGGTTGACCAAATGATTGCAGTTGGCTCTAGTACAAGATGCTTTCTGCAAATTATTGTTTCTGGTTATAAACCTTTATAATATCTCAGAATGAATTATGTATGTATTCCATGTTTTCTTTTCTGTTATCAGCCTTGATGTTCTCATTTCAAGTTTCACCCTAGCCTCCTAATAATGCAATATTGAGGCCATTCAGACACTAATTATGCCTCCGTGGCTTTTTTGAAATGACTAAATCAGCATCAGTTCTATAATTATCATTAGCAAGTTTGTATCAGTAGCTCACATCACTTGAAAAGCTCAACTTAAATGATTTGTGAATGTACTCATCTAATATACATTGAACACTCGCTATAGATACAGGTGCTTGCATATTGCTATATGTAAAATAGAAAGTCTGTGCATGTACATTGCATGAAATATATTTCCAATACAATATTAAACATTATTTCCATAGCTTGAAATATTAAAGTACATAGAGACACCCAAGATACCTGAACTTTAAAAGCTCAGTTGGGGTGAGGAGTGTAAGGAAATAGAACACTATTACTCATACTTAAGGCTAGATTTGATGCTTCCTCATTTTCAGAATGTTCAAATAGGAATCTGGCAAAGATGATTGACAGGAAGAAGTATCCACATGCAATTCCTCTGTATTTCCATTGTTTCTGTTCTTGAATTATTGATATTGCCAGGAGTCATTTGCCATGAAAACAAATCAAGGTAGGTATGGTAAGCATTTCCTTGAAAGCAACACTTTCATATTTTTAAAATTTCCTCACACTGTACCATTTTTATAATTTAACAAAATGGCAAGCCCCTGAGAAAAGTAAGTACAGCAAAATAAAAGCACAGTGCAAATGACAAGCTTAATTTTGTGACTAAATACATAAATGCAATGTGGAAAATACTAGAGGGGCAAAACAACCACTCAGCTTCTGAAAAGGGCAGCTATGCAGATTTCTTTGTATCACTTCAACGGGGAAGCCTCACCTCAAACCAAGAAAACCTATGAACGTCTGAATTTCGGTCTCTTCAGGAATAGGGGGTGCACAGCAAAAGCTTAGTTATTGTACTTCCCAGAGGCAATCTTATTTTTTTTTTATTTTCACACCACCTAATAGTAGATCCTTGTTTTGTTTAAAAAAAAAAAAGAAAAGAAAAAGAAAGAAAGAAAGAAAAAAGAAAAACTTGTGCCAGGCTGTAGTATTTTATGACCTACATTATTACCCTCTGGGTAGTGAAATGATGGTGCCAAACTAATTATTGCTTTGTCTAATTTTAAATCCAGGTCTGTGGAGATTAACAGCTTGCACATTAATTCAAATCACCAACAGCCTACCTCACCTAATGCTGTTTTAAGTGAATTAAAAATCCTGTTTAGGAAACTTTAATATACTTGAAACGAAGGAAATGTCTGTCCGTATTTTTATTCAGTATATAAAAACTAAAGTCACTCTGCTTATTTTGTGTGCTCAAACATACTCCAGGGAGGAACTTTTCTGATCTTCAGGTGTCTCTTCTCTTGGAAATGAAATACCTGCTAAGCCAAAAGCTCAGTCTGAGTGGAACTGATTATAAAGTGGTGGTGGTGGGAGGGAGGCCAAGGAATGAAAAGAAAGACTGTGCTGCTCAGCTTGAGGGGAAACACACATTCAGTTTTAAGGTATTGTCTCCCTTTATATGGTTGACATTAAATGAGTGCCTTTAAACACACTGACATTTTGCAATATTAAAAAATGAACGTGAAGTGTTGGACAATCCATACGAATAGACCACCTATCAAAACTCAAGGAAGCATATCACCAAACCCTACAAGAAGGAATGACAGTTTAAGGAACAGAAAATGATAGACCCTGGCAATGATCGATCCTTCCCAGCTAGTGGCCCTGCTTCCAGTTCTGTTATCTGTCTCTTCTGAGGGGCTCAGACCACATAAATCTCCTGCTTAAAAACCTTCCAGAGTCTCCTGTTACCCACCTACTGAAATGCAGACCTTTCAGCGAAGGCCTTGAGAAAGTTCCTGTCCAACGCACCCCTGGTTCTCATTTCCATCCTTATTTCCCCTCCCGTGCTTTGGAAAGCAAAAGCTCAACAGGACTAGATAATATGCTGTTTCTCGCAAAGGCTCTCATAGTTCCCCTGGCCTTCGCCCAAGCCCACTTCATCTGCACATCAACTCATTCATTTCCTCAGTCAACATGGAAGTTGCAATAACTGACTGCCCTCTGGAAGCTTACAATCTAACAGGAGTCACCCACTTATAAAGTACTTTTAAAATGATGTGAAGGTGCAGGAGAAAGATACTGAAGCGGCCCTAGAAAGCCTGGAAGTCTCCTTGTAAGAGGCAGGTGCCTGTGGGAATTAGGCCACAGAAACAGAGGGGAGCCAGAGGGCACAAGGAAAACCAGGGCACTCTGGGATGAACAGCATGGAGTATGCAAATTACAAGTGGTTTGTTGTATGGACACATAAAGGCGAAGAACTATCAAGGCCAGGAAATCTCTCTTCTTCATGAAAGAATCCATACCTTCTTCTGGTCAAAACCTCTTTATGAGTCACTTATAACATTCGCTTTGAACTATATTTATCTTGTCTCATTCCAAAGTGGTTAATGTTTATTTTCTTTAAATCCTCTGCAATTCTTTTTTGCGGGGTTGGGGGGGTTGGGGGGGTGCCCAATACTTTATAGTAAATTCAGTATGAAATTGAGAATCATGCAAAATCAGGCAGAGGTTGCAGCAAACCTATGAACACTGCCACCATTTAAAGAATGAATGAAAAAAAACATAGTCCTCACATTATCAGAAGAAAACACTTCGGCACAGGCTTTTTCACTTGGCGCTCCACTGTAGAGATAGATCTTGAGGGAGATACACGGACCACCCTAATACCATTTGACAGTATCTGTATTCAAGTGTAATTCTAACAAATTGAGTAGTTTTACTAAAATGAGGTCAAGATGTCTGCTGTTTTTTTGTTTGTTTGTTTGGAGGGGGGAGGGGAAGAAATAAGGAATCAGTAGTCTTAGTTGAATTGAAGTGCAAATGAAATGTCCTAAATTGCAATTGTATAAAAACATTTTTAAAAAAACATTGCATCAGTAATTTGCACTATATAAGACTCACTTTAGATTTTGTGAGCAATATGACAAAAATATCTAGGTCTAATAAATAGCTACTGAATTCCTAGAAGATTTTTTTGAAACACTGTTGTTTGGAAGAAGATATTAACAATTTAATCCTTATCAAAATAGTTAATATTTGAGTTTGAAACTATAAAGCGGTATTTAAAAAGCAACCTATCTTGTATTTAGCATTTCCTTAAAAACCAAGCGTTAACACTCCCTAAAACATGTTTTTTTCTTAAAGCATCTTGCCTCCCTCATCTCCGTTCTGTGCTCTGTCTACCTGAATGTTTTGCTTGCTTTCCTTTTCTTCTCCTTTGACATAGGCAAAGCACATCTCCTTGTCTAACCTGGGTCACATTATCCTTAGTTCAATGCAGACAAGCATATGGTCATCTGCAAAATCGCATTCAGTATCACCTTGCTCATTTCCTTACCCTTCACTTCGGTTGTTGTTGCTTCTATGTGTAGAATAAGAACAGGAAAAAGTAGAATTCTTCCTCTCTGAATTAGCTTGAGAGAAACACACACACACACACACACACACACACACACATTCTCCTGAAGGAAAACAAGAATAGTTATGCTTATTTTTCTTTTGATTTTCTTTAAAAAACAAAATCAGAAATAATATGCATTAGAAATTCATTATATTGTTCTCTCTACACTAAAAATATTCAAACAGAAGTAAACATGTGATTAATGCAGTAGGAACAAAAATTAGTCGATTTTTTTCTACTGAATTAACTCTTTCCTTGACTAATCAATCAACTTCCTTTAAAGACTAAATTTCTTATTCTCATATCACAAATTTCATAAAATATACTGAGGGATAGATTATCAGTTACAACTAAACACATTTTTAAGTAAAAGCTTAAAAGTTAAATGTAGATAAAATATGCTGACTATTAAAATGGTATTTAATCATACCACTTTATTAAAGTAGTTTTATTAAAACAAAAAAACTTTAAAATGTGCTAATTTTTCAACAGAAAATGAAACCTTTCAAAAAACAAAATTAAGTTCCATCTTCCTTTGGGAAAAAGTAAATGGATAAAAGCAAACTTCATATATACCTAAAAAATAAAAGCTAGAAATAGTGGGATGACAAACTCCTCTTTGAATCTTATTAGTCATGCAAAACTCATAAGGTATATTCTATTATGTAAGCCTTATTTCCCAGGAGTATATGCAATTTTGGACAATTTTAAACTCTGCATAAATACATGCAGTAATATATATATATATATATATATATATATATATATATATATATATATATATATATATTGATTTGAGAGAGAAAGGGAGAGAGAGAGATAGAAACACCAATGACAAGGGAGAATCATTGATTGGCTGCCTCTTGCACGTTCCCTACTGGGGATGGAGTCTGAAACCCCGGCATGTGCCCTAACTGGGAATGGGACAGTGACCTCCTGGTTCATTGGTCAATGCTCAGTCACTGAGTCACATTCCCCCAGAGCCATACAGTACTCTTTTAAATATTTCCCCTTTCTTTAATTGCAAAGTTAATTATATTCCTTTGTATGTTGAATTATAAATTTTATAATCTGTACTTCAAATGAACATATGAGAATGGAAAAAAAAAAAGTACTTTACTAATAAACTCCTGCTAACCACACTTCTTCCTGGCCCCTTTTAAAAGTAGCGCTTATTTTGTTTTAGATATTGAAAATGGATTGCCTTACGTCAACCATCAAAATATATTGTTTTCTATTCAGTGGAGACTCCATTATATATATTTTACTCAGTATTTTGGTTTACATGAAGAACTGTAAATTCAAATCTAGAATTTAGTGTTAAAGGTTGATGTGCTTTGAACATTTTTTTTAACGAACAAGGACAGCACAATTTCGCTTGGATTGCACAGAACATCTGCTGTGTCCAGAGGACCTCTAGTTGTCCTTCTCCAAATGGGCAATAATTGAAATTATAAGCTCTTTACGGTTGTTGTTTCTTTTTAATTCATCTGTACTCAATCCAACAGTGGCCCATAGACGTTTTTCTGCACTTGTTTCTTTGTGGTGAAACCCAATACGTAGCTTTTCCTAATATCATTTTCAAAGCTATCTTGTAAAATATAACTAAAGGGGCTTCAGTGTTCTCTGTTACACCAGAATAAAGTTCTTCTGTTTTATTTTGAAGCCTGGTTTAAAAAAAAAAAAAATGCACCGAAAGGTCAAATCCATTCCAAAGAGGAATCTCATTCCTTAGAAATATTTGGTAAGATCTCAAATCACTTTTCTTTTGTCTTTTAAATTTGGTCATCTGTCTAGATTTAACTAAAATGATTTTTCTTTCTCATCTTGATAGCTAAATGCATCCATTCAATGGCTAAAAAGGGTAAGAAAATCACAAAAGGAGAAGGAAATTTCCAAGTACATATCTGGATTTTTAAAACACTTCATTTTGTCATGGAGAGACAGAATTTAGTCTATTAAATCTACAGCAGAAAAGCAGGGGAAATGTGAGGAGAGTCCATCCTAAACAAGTATATTTTCTGTCCCAGCCTTCAAAGGTAGTATTTTCAGCTTGATGTGCCCCTGGTCGAATATGTAATTTGCCTCTTTCATTCTTAGCTTCGTTAAAATACAGAGGACTGGATATCCACTAGGCCAAAGTATAAACTTACCATTGATCTACTAAAGTCATATTTAATGAAAAGAGAAATTATTATCCCACTCACTCTCTTTCTCATTACAATTCCTAAAGAACTTTGCCGGGCACATTATCTCATAGACATCATGATCAAATGTTATTGTTTGCTTTATTATCTCAGTTGGATGGTTGGCTAGTCTAGAATGAAATAGGTTGAAGGCAACACTGGAAGCCTGGAAGTCTGAATGAGGTTCCCATTCAAATGATCCTGGTTGTTTGGGGGGTGGGGCGAGGTGATTAGTAAGCCAACTGAGCTTGCACTACACAGTAAGCATCTGGATGCAGCACATTTACATCTAACAAGAGAGCCCAGGAAACGTGTGTGTTTCTTAAACCTTATGTTGCGAACAAAAGGCTATCTCAGCAACACACAAGCAGCCCTGCACTGCTCCCTGGGATGCGAGCAACACACTCAACTGCACGCTTCATTCTTCCCCAGCCCCACAAAGCCCCTACTCCCTTTCCACTCCTGGGCCCCCAGATTGCTCCCTAGGAGGGGGCTGGGAAAGCAAGCGGAGCCTAATGTCCATGCCTGCGCACCAGCAGCCGGCACCGGGCCCCCAGGCGCTGTGTTCCCCCGCTCGAGCCGCCGGGGGGAGGTAGGGAGGGGAGCCGGGGAGCTGGAGAACGGACCGCACACCTAGACACTTAGGATTCTATTTATTCACAGGGAGGCGGGGGAGGGCGACAGGGTCCATGCGGTTTGCCCCCCAAAGTTGCCTCTCCTCGGCAGACAGTCACGTTCAGGCCGGTGCTGGGGCCCAGGGGCGAGTGTGGGTGAGGTCCCGGCTCGCGGGGCCAGATCCTGTCCTGTGCGCGGGGCGCAGAGGGCGGGGAAGGGCGGACGGGCCGCAGCTGTTCCGAGAGGGGCCGGGAGCGGACCGGGCGGGACCGGCGGGCCGGAGAGCCGCGCAGCCCTGCCCCGGCCCCTCCGAGGCAGGCGGGGAGCGCAAGGGCCGGCTGGTCACGCGTGGGGAGGAGAGGCCCCTTCCCCGTAAGCGCCGCTCCCCTTCCCCCGGACTGGGCCGCCGGAGAGTGCGGACCGCGGGCGCCCCGCTCCCCGCTCCCCGCGCGCGTCATCATGACCTCGGGGCCCCCTCCGGGCCGCGTGAGCGCGTCGGCGGCGAGGCTGGGCGGCCGCCGGGGCCCGGGCCGTGTAACATGACCCGAGCGGCCGGCCGGCCAGCGCGGCGCGGCCATTGCGCCCTCCCTGCCCATGAATCTCTGGCGCGTCTCTCGCCGCCCGCGCGCGCGCCGCCCGCTTCCCTTTCTCCCCCGGCGGCTCCGCGGGTCCGGGCGCCGCTCCCGCTCCCGCCGGCGCTCCCCGGCCCGCCTCCCGCCGCCGCCCGCCTCTCGCCGCGGCCTCCCGTGCGCTCTCGCGCTCCGCAGCCGCGCGCCGCTCCCCCTCTCGCCTTTGAAAACTGATCTTTGGCTCTTGGTGTGAAAGTGATTTGAATTTGGCTCGGCGGCGCTCTGCGCCTGCGCCCAGCCTCTGGCACGCTGGCTCCTTGCAAGCAGCTGTTTTGGGTTTGAAATTCCAACATGGCAGAGGCTGCAGTCCGTCTTCCCTTCAAAAACTTGGAATGATTTCAAATCATAGGCACCTTCACTTAACCCTCGCTCCCATTCATCAGCAAACACAGCGGATCGATGCGGCGCTAACCTATCGGCTTTTCGCTCCGCGCGTTCAGGTAAGAGGAGCTTCGTAGTTTTCCACCATCTAGTTAAATTTGTGGGTTTTGTTGTTGTTGTTGTTGTTATTGTTTATTTTATTTTAAAGGAATATAAATAAATCCAAGACCGGGTATAGAAGGAGACCTGCGAGTTGTGTCGCAAACATTTAATTGCATGTGCACTCATTCCTATTCGGCACGCCAACCTGCTGTCTAATTTCTCTGCACAAAGTAGTCCCGAGACGTTAGAATGCATGTTTTTGCTGCTTAATCATTGTAACAATAGTGTGGGATTAAGAGTTCGCAATGGCAAGAATCTCGTTTTCCGCTATCTTGTGCTTACTTATTACTATCTTTTTACTTCAAAAATAAATACACAAAAAAATTAGAAGAAGAAGAAGAAAGCGGAGCCATAGGGTGGGGCTAGACTTTCTTGGGGAACTAACTTCTAAGTAAATAAGAAGTGTAAATAAGAATCTTGCACACGCAGAAAGTTGAGGTTAAATTACCATCTCGAGGCTGGGGGAACGTGATCATGTCAGAAGATCGGTTGCAGAAAAATGTAAGCACATCATCCTGGAGGGGGTACAGCGCGGTGGGCGTATTGTTGGCCGGGACGGGAGAGAAAGATGTATAATTTAATGGTATATACAATCCACTGATCCTATTACCGTCCTCCCGGAGCTCTTGTTAGTTTCAATGGGAGTGAGTGAAATTGACATGGACTTGCATTCCTGGTCATGTGCTTTTTTCCCCCCTTTCTTCTCCTGTGATCTGAGACCCCCTTTTTGTTGATGTTGCTTTCCCCCTTAATTATATGCATGTAGGTTAAATGAATACCTGACGAAAGGGCCCACGTTTCAAGGCAGTGACATTTGATAGCTGAGAGGAAAAGTGGCTTTAATGAAAAGCAACCTTTGGAATTCCTGCTTGTGAGAAATCCAATTCAGCTTTTTGTGCTGCCAGCAAGAAATGATCAGTAGCACCAGTGTTTATGGTATGTCAGTTTTGGAATTTACTTCCTTTGCATCTAAATAGGAAAGACAAATTAAATGGCATGATCAAACCATTGAAGACCCTGTTTGGGGAGCAGATGCTCATGATATATAATTCCTTTTTTTTTTAAATGTATGTTTTAATCTGTCAAAATGCTTGTTTATTTTTGCTATCGCATGTTTATGTATTTCAGTTTTGAGCAATAGATTACTGGAGCCCACTTTTATCGGGTTAGCCATAATCCCAAAGTTGCATGTTACTAGTAATGCAATGTGCAACCACTGAAGTCAAATGGTATGTAAATTAGTTCAACTCAGTGTGGGGTTTTTGGGGAGGGGGCTGGGTGAAAAGGGGAGAGGGCGGGAGTGTAGGGAAAGACTGCTTACTAATGAAAGTATCTATCTATCTATCTATCTATCTATCTATCTATCTATATATGTACACACACAGAACTGGGTGAATTTTTTTCCTCTAGATCTATTAATGCAGTTGGACCATGGGCTCCCTCAATGATTGCACTTTGTGGGGTAATCAGTTCTTCTGCGTGTGTGTGTCTGTGTGTGTGTGCTTTGGGGAGTGCGTTATGAAGGGATCTCTTTTACATAAAAATATGAACATAAAAATATGTTTTGATTGCTTAACGTTCTAAATGCCTTTTAAGGAACAGTGGCCGTTTTTTCTTTCTTTCTTTTTTCTTTGCTTGCCATTCACTTGTCTGCCTGTCAGCGCTTTTTACTTTTAACCTGTGACAGAATTAAATAATCAGGCACTGAAATTGACTTTGTTTGAAATCGCTCTTTCCTCTTTCTTTACCAAAAAAAAAAAAAAAAAAAAAAAAGGTCAGATAAATGGAGTGAGAGGGGGTTTTCAATAGCTCTTGTGCCCATGCCGTGTGTACACTTTGTGATATTCAATT
>PVJC01017895.1:7939-32065 GCA_004026665.1 Murina feae
CCTTCTGGGGATCAGGGAGCAGGAAAAGGCTGGCCTGACCACGAGGCGGGGTTTTCCCTGCTTTCTGGTGGATGGAGGAAGATGGGCAGTAGGCAAGCTTGGGAGGCAGGCAGCACCCAGCCCTGGCCACGCTCAAAAAAGAGAACAACATGCAGGGGAGGGCAAGAGTCTGAGAGATCAACATAGAGGGGGGTGTCTGCTCCAAGCCTCCACGGTGTGCCTGGGGGCAGGTCCCCAGCAGGTAGACACACACAGGAGGACTGCTCCGAGCCTCAGATGCGGCTGGGGGCAGGTCCCCAGTGGCCACACACACACACACACACACACACACACCGAAGGCGCCTGGCAGACTGGGGCCATCATAGGACATCCACTGAGGGGTCCCAGACTGTGAGAGGGCACAGGCCGGGCTGAGGGACTCCCTCCACCCCGAGTGCACAAATTTTTGTGCACCGGGCCCCTGGTATGAATATAATTTAGAAGAGGAATAAAAAACTAGTACCTTTTTATGGTACTACTTTTTAAAAAGATTATATAGGACTTGGTTACATTAAATTAGCACCTATTCAGCCCTGACCAGTTTGGCTCAGTGGATAGAGCATCGGCCTGAGGACTGAAAGGTCCCAGGTTCGATTCCGGTCAAGGGCATGTACCTTGGTTTTGGGCACATCCCCAGTAGGAGGTGTGCAGGAGGCAGCTGATCGATGTTTCTTTCTCATCGATGTTTCTAACTCTCGATCTCTCTCCCTTCCTCTCTGTAAAAAAATTAATAAAAAAAAAATATATAAATAATTATAACCTATTCAATTTGTTTAGTAGTTGTGTGTGTGTGTGTTTGTATTTATTTTTATTGATTTCAGAGAGGGAGGGAGATAGAAACATCTATAATAATAAAAGCATAATATGCTAATTAGACCAGATAGCCAAATGACCCTCCTGACGTCATTCTGGACAAAGCTGGGTGGCAGGGGCCAAGGCAGATGTGGTTTGGGGGCAATCAGGCAGGCAGGCAGACGAGTGGTTAGGAGCCAGTGTTCCTGGACTGCAAGAGAGGGATGTCTGACAGCCAGTTTAGGCCCTATCCCCTGCAGGATAAATTGGCAGTTGGACATCCCCCAAGGGCAGATTACAAGAGAGCCAGGCAGAGGGCCCTCCCCCCATGCACAAATTTTGTGCACTAGGCCTCTAGTCAATGATAAAAGAGAAGCATTGATTGGCTGCCTCCTGCACAGTGCATGCCTCACTGGGGATCAAGCCCGCATGTGCCCTGACTGGGAATCAAACTGTGGCCTCCTGGTTCATAAGTTGACATTCATCCACGGTGCCATTCCGGCTGTGCTGTTCAGTGGTTTTTATTGAATTGCTTTTTAGATAATATTTATAGCAAGCTAACCCTTCTTTTAAAAGTCAGCTTTATGTAAAATATAAAATAATAAAATAAAGGTAATAGTAACTGACAGCTCCTGAGTGCTTCAGTGAGCCAAGCACTGATCTAAGGGTATTGAATTCTCACAACAACACTAGGAGAATGATATAATCATTGTACCATTTTTTGCAGATACTGATGTTAAGTTACTTTTATAAGTTCACACTGTCATTAAGAGAAATTACTGGGATTTGAACTCAAGCAGTTTGACTGCAGAACCAGTGTTCTTATTGATATAGATCAGATTTTTTTACCTATTCATTAATTGAGAAGGATGTAGTATAACTCATTTTAAAAATTGAACTCACCCATAAACTCGGAGCTTAAACCAAATCCATTATAATGTCTTACTCGTTTTTTAGCTTAAAGATTGTTCCTTAAAAAGAAACTTATTAATAATACCTGCATGATTTATCATCATATTAGCATAATAAAATTAACTAATCTACACTAATAAAAGGGTAATATGCAAATTAACCATCACTCTGAGATACCTAAGCCATACCCACCAGCCAAGCCACACCTCCCAGCCAATCAGAGCAGCTGTATGCAAATTAACCCAGCCAAGATGGAGGCCGGCAGCCACAGAGCTGGAGCAAACAGGAGGCTTCCTTTGCAACTGCCTGCCTAGGCTGGCTGGGCCTCTGCTCATGGCAACAACGTTTCAATTATAGAAGCCACGAAGCTGAAGCAAACAGGAGGCTTCGTTACCTGCCTAGGCCTTCGCTCAAGATAACAAAGTTTTAATTATAGAAGATAAATAAACCCCAGAAACCTGATTCTAGCCAGCCTCGCTGGGACATGGGGTCAATGGGAGCTGTGGGCAGCCTGAAAACGGCCTTCAGCCCCTCACCCAGGCTGGCCACACCCCCATGGGGTGAGGGTCCCCACTGAGGGGCTTGGCCAGCCTGCAAACAGCCATCAGCCCCTCACCCAGGCTGGCCAGGCATACCTGCAGGTGGAAAATCCCCCAAGAGGTCCCAGACTGTGAGAGGGCACAGGCTGGGCTGAGGGACCCCCCCACTCCCTGAGAGCACAAATTTTTGTGCACTGGGCCCCTAGTACTATATAATAAAAGTATAACATGCAAATTGACCCTAACAGCAGAATCACTGGGAATGACTGGTCGCTATGACACACACTGACCACCAGGGGCAGACGCTCAATGCAGGAGCTGCCTCTGGTGGTCAATGCACTCCCATAGGGGGAGCTTTGCTCACAAGCCAGGCTGATGGCTGCCAGTACAGCGGTGGTGATGAGAGCCTCTCCCTCCTCCTCTGCAGCACTAAGGATGTCCGACTGCAGCTTAGGCCTGCTCCCCACTGGCAAGTGGACATCCCCTGAGGGCTCTTGGGCTTCCAGAGGGATGTCTGACTGCCAGCTTAGGTCCAATCGCCCAGGGAGCGGGCCTTAGCCACAGGTAGACATCCCCCAAGGGGTCCCAGACTGTGAGAGAGCACAGGCTGGGTTGAGGTATCCCCCTGAGTGCACAAATTTTTATGCACCAGGCCTCTAGTTGGGTAATAAATTGATTTATTCAGCTCTATAAACGCTATTCGTTACTCTCTAGTCAGTAGGCTTGAATAACATTCATTTCAAACATTAATATTTAGAATCTCTAAGGAAAGATGTAATATTCAAAATGTTTACGCTATTTATTGGTAAAAGGCTCAAATAATGTAAGTTTTACACAAATTACAGGCAGTTAATGGAGTGGGAGGGAATAGAAACATTTTCTGTTTAGATAACCCAGCACTCCAATATTTCAAGCTCCTCCCATCAACCTTTTTGTGTAATTAAAACCAACAGGCTTACATCATTAAAACCAGCATGATTTTTCAGCTCATCAAAAATGACATATTTGTGAAGCATAATAACTTAATAGTGTATACCTGAGAGCAGCCGTCATTTTACCCTATACTAGTAACTTTATAGTATATTCATTGCAATTTGTTTTAGAGTATATCTTTTGGTTATAATTTTAACTCTAGAAGCATGCTAATGTTTTACATATTAAAACACACACACACACACACACAAAATTAAATCAAGGATAGTGGGAAAACCCTAAAATTTGAATGTAGACAAACAAATGAATCATCTGCATTTAGAATAAATATACTTTCCACGAAGACCAAAATCTGAAGGTTCCTTTTCCCCAGCTGGAGCTGAAACACTGAAGACATCTCACCAGAGCAGAGTGGAACAGATTAGCATAGAGTAGCACTGAGCTGGGCAGAGTGGAGTGGAGCTGCCTAGCAGAATGGGATACTACTTGGTTGTAAAAAAAGAAGGAAATCTTACCCTGTGCAACAGCTTAGGTAGACCCGGAGAGTATTAGGCTAAATGGAATAAGCAGTCAGAGAAAAATAAATACATATGATTTCACTGGTATGTGGAATCTAATGAACAAAATAAAGTAACACACAAAATAGAAACAGACTCATAGATACAGAGGAACAGACTGACAGCTGTCAGAGGGAAGGGGGGAGAGGGCTAGGTGCAAAAGGTGAAAGCGTTAAGGAAAAAGAAACAAAACCCGAAACCTCCTAGACAATAGTATTACCAGAGGGAAAGAGTGATGGGGAGAGGTAGGAGAGGGTAAAAGAGGGATAAATGTTCATGGAAGGAGATGTGACTTGGGGTGGTAAACACAATACAATATACAGATGATATATTATAGAATTGTGCCTCTGAAACCTATGTAATTTTAAAAACCAATGTCATCCCCAGTAAATTCAATTTTAAAAAAAAGAGGGGCTGGCTTGGGCTGGGCCAAGTGGAGTGAATGAAGTAGAACAGCTAGCTGAAGAGGGGCCTGGGCCTCAGGGTCATTCTGTTTTCACAGCAGCTCCACAGTGTTATCCAGCTGTTGCACAGCAGTGCTATTTTCACAGCCAAACTGTATTATCCTCGAGCTCTTTGTACTAAACTTTCCTTCTTCACTGCACCCCAAATTGGTGACTCCTGTTGGCATTTGAATGGATGCCAGTGACCTTTGGTTGACATTCCATATGTCCCAGTGGGGCTCTGAAGCGACCACCCGATATGAAACCAACTCGCCTGGTTCCTGATTCTGTTCTCAAGTTGTCTTCCTGGTGGCTCCTAAGGATCTTGGGAACTGTGCATTATGATTAATTGAATTGAACTTGAAACTAATTGAATCTTTGCAATACCCTGTTGATTAGAGATTATTATCTCTAAAGTTCAGAGAGGTTAAATATTGCTTTTGAGGTCAGACAGCCTTTTAATGGGAAAGCTTGGAGTGAAACCCAATTACCTAATGCTAATGTCTGTCCTCCCTCTGGATAAGCCTGTTTTTCAGCCTACACAAGCCCTCACGATTTGTAGATGCAAAGGGTGCCGCAGGCCAACGCTCTATCCACTGAGCCAAACAGCCAGGGCCAAATCAGACCAATTTATAAATTCTTTATTTTTTTAAGGATATGGCAGGCATTTATTTGTTTCAAGAAATGAAAGAATTGACCCACTTCAGAAAAGCTGTTTCCCATCTTAAAATGGGTTAGGTGGATCATTACATTAGAGATCCATTCTAGTCTGTATGGGTAAGTTCCATGAATGGCTAGTGTTCCCTCCTAGACCTGGGAGAGCTGCAGAATAGGGGAGGGCCAAGGGAACAGATCTCTGGATTATCCCCCTCTCCAAATAGCTCTAAATCAGCTCCATCTTGATTTTTGAGACGATCTAGACCCCTTTGGAGGGATGCTGAGGCTATTGTATTCCATGTCCTTGGCTCTGGTCCTTCTCCTTTTGATCTCCCTGAGTGGTTCCTGGGCTCTTAGGATTGACTTGTCCTCCCACTTCCCACCAGAATGAGAGGGCCTTTTGGTGGGAGTGTTCTCCTTTTCTTCTCTCTTCCTAAGGGCTTCAGCCTAGCGTTGGAAGACTCTCTGGCCTCCATTCTGTTCAACTCATATTTTCTTTACTCCGCCAGACTGAGATGAAGGGTTCAGCTCCTGGACCTTCCAGTGTCTCTAACAGGCCTGTTGATCATCTCCCCTCCTGCAACCATGCTCACATTGTCTTGGGGTGTTACTGCTGCTGCTCCTGGTAATGTCTCCTGGTCAGGCCCTGCCGGTGCCTAGGTTAGGAAAGACAAGTGTGTCCCTAAGCATAGAGTATTTGCATGAAGCAGGTTGTTGGACTCCTTCCCCATCAGCATAAGCAAGAGAGGCGGCCCCAGATACCTCAGCAACTATGGAAAGGCTTCTGATGCTGAGAAGGTCTTGGCCACCTTCTCCATGGAGCTCCATGGCCTCCTATGTTGATAGAAGAAACAGGGAAGTAAAGAGGAAAATAAGTGAGACTAGAAAGGGTTGTCACCTGTCTTTAAGAGCTTAGCATTAGAATAGAAGAACCTTTGAAGTTACCAAGTCCAGAAATCCCCCTTTGGCACCCCACAAGGATCACTGAGGTTTTACCTGGACACTGGCAGTGCCAGGGAGAGCACGAGTGCAATTCACCAGTGAACATCCTCACACTTTTACTTTATACACTTGTCTTAGCATTTCTACAAAACATATTCCTAAAGGAAAACTAGTGGGCAAAAGTGATGTCCATCTACCTTCTGAGGGCTACTAACAAATTGTGCACACTGTGCAAAGCATGCTACAATGCCACAGATTTATACAAAAATCAGATTATGGCTCAAACAAAGAAAGGGCCTTCTCAGAGTTAAAAATGCCCTACAGCAGGTCAGACTGCCTGAGTCCACTGTAGTATATCAGTGTTCCAGAACAGATTGGACACTAGGATGCTGTTGACA
This sequence comes from Murina feae, assembly GCA_004026665.1. NCBI lineage: Eukaryota > Metazoa > Chordata > Mammalia > Chiroptera > Vespertilionidae > Murina > Murina feae. The sequence continues at coordinate 14,152 of PVJC01017895.1, forward strand.
GCATTACAATATCAGGTATATGGTTAGAGGAGCTGACATCTAAGGGACCTCGGATATTCAGAAGCACACAGGGCCGCTCTAGTGTGACAAGGCCTCCACATAGTGGCTCATCTGTCCTGAGCCCTTCCACATGAGTGTTTATCCAGGCAGCCCAGGGAGCAGCCCGAAAGCCTTCAGTTGTTCTCTTGAAGTACTCGGGCCTCCCAGAGTCTCTGCAAAATCTTACTGCTGGGCTCTTCCTGTCTGTCTCCAGCACAGTTATGTCCATCATGTCCCAAGTGGCGTGAGTGCCACTGTAAGCCTCTGCTGGCAGCCTCAGGAAGAACACCAGGTCTTCCCAGTGTGCAAACACATCTTTGTTTGCATCTGATGGGGGGCATCATTGTAGGTAAAAAGTGTGACCGGTGGCATGCTTCAAATGGAGCTGTTTTTTCTCATGACTGTAGATGGGCAACATTATAATCTTCAAAGAAAGCAGCCTGGTCAGCTCCAACTCTTCGCTGACTTGAGTCCCCATCTCTGGGTGTGTCGGTCATATTTGGCACATACTGCACCGCTGCCAGCCTGCCAGCAGCATGACATCAGGTATTGTGAGATCGGGGCTGGTGTACACGATGCCCACAGTGACCATTTGCACACAGTTGAGTACATCAATCACTTCTCCTCTTTTACTGATCCTGGATGAAGTTGCTCTCAAACATGGGAATGCGCGTGAACATGGTGAACTCGCCCTTGCACAGCTGCTGCTGCAGCTTGCCTATGGAGCCATGGAACATGTACAGCACACGGCTGCTCTGGGCGCTGCCCTGCCATAGCATCGTGTTGCCGCTCATCTGTCCTTCATCAAGACTGCTGCATGTCCTCTCCAGAAGCTCTACTTCAGCCTGAACTGCAATCCCTCCCAAGCTGCCTTTTAAGCCTTCACTGGCTATTGTGACCTGCAGTCAGCTGCCCCACATAGCACTGTGTCCTCATCCTCATAGTTGCCCCCCTGGCCCCCAGGAAGAAACACCCTCCTTCTGCAAGCAGCCACCCTACAAAGGAGCAGGGGATAACAAATTCTTCTTTTGTTATGTGAAACACAAGTATGTTTCTTTAGGCCACTTGTGTTCACCCAGCTACCAGAGGCAATGAATGTAAATGATTAGCAGTTGCAGGAAAACTGTCTTTATGAAGGTGATACTAATAGGTGACAAATAATTAAGGCTTTATAAGAATTGAATGTGTTTTTGAGCTTTTACTTAATAGTTATCATAGAATTTCTGTGAAATACGAACTTCAGTCACCAAACTTGAATTTAAGAATATACATAAAGGATTAGCAGGGAAAGCATTCCTAAGAATCACCTTATCCTTATCAAGCCTGCACTTTGTTGTAGATTTCTATGAACTGCTTTCTTAGAATTTTAGTTCTTGGGCTTCCTCATTCATTTCTGGAAATACTGTTTGCTATTTGTTTCCTGTAAGGAATTAACATATGAACACCATCTTAAGGACATTGCTAGAACTGTTAACCTCCTTGTTTTCTATCTTGTTCTCCTGGGCATTCAATTTGTTGATTGTTTTGAAACAAATTATATCTGTACCCCTTTTGTTCCTTTCCTTTACTCAAGAACACAAAAAGGTGAATGTTACGATTTGAGAAAGCACATATTCACGTCATGTTATGAGGATGCATTACCTTAGTGGGCATTAGGTGGGTACTAACTAGTTTTCCTGGGAAGTTTTTTAACCAGATTAGCCTTCTTATTGTGCATCTGACTATGATAGGAGGTGACCAGTATTTTCTCAGGGAAAGAGTGAAGCTTACCAAGAGTGTCAGTAATTTAGAGCATCTTAACATTGTACATTTGAGCACATCCTCATACAGTCTTAGAATTGCTAGACTGTTTGAATGTGGACATTGAAAGTCTTCTAAATTGACGGCCTGGCTGGGCATAGTGAAGCATACAGTGAGTCATATGCTCAAGTCCTTTTGAATGCAAATGAAAAATGTCTAATTATCTGAACTGACTGAATATTTTCTTATGTGTGGTTTTTAGTTTTTTTTTAGTTTTTAGAAGATTAATTAGACAGGAAATCGGTACTAGATAAGAAGTGCTTTACAAATAGGCTGCCTATTGATTTGTAGGTGATCAGAACTGTATTTTTGCCAGTTTGTATCATTTTTTTTTTTTCTTTCTGAAGGGGAATAGCATTCTGTGTATCAATTTTTACTTATGTTCTTTCCCTCTGCTTTTTTTCTTTGGGTGGAAAAATTCATTGTTCTTTATAATTCTAGTTTTATGTGTTGGGCTTCAGTGTTTGGAAATAGGCCCCAGGTGAGTGAAAAAGAGTCTTTTTTCTCTATTGATGTTCTAAGCTTCCCATATGTTGTTTTTTTATTATTCTATTACCCTCCGTTGCACTGAAAGTGAATGATATATTGCTTATGACAGGACATAAAAATGACTCTTGTTTTAAGAAGTTATTAGAATGCCAGTGGCAATAATAGACAGACATGGGAGAATATCCTTTTCTCTAGAAGAGCAACAAATTTTGTGAACTTGTTTGCAAAATAAGTCTTCTTTCATTTTTAAAACCTAATAAGGGGAAATAAAATAACTACTTGCTCATACACTTTGTAAAACAAAAACATACCAAGTAGAAATATTAATGATGATTTATAAAAGAGAAGGCTAGCTAGGAAAAGAGAAGGGAAAGAAAATTAAAAATGGAAGCATTAATTAAATGCTTTATGCTTCGTATTACTATGCCAAAATTTGTGATTTTGCTTATTCCTTTCTCTTAAGGATACACACACACACACACACACACACACACACACACACACACACTAGGGGCCCGGTGCACAAAAATTTGTGCACTAGGGGGCGTCCCTCAGCCCGGCCTGTGCCCTCTCACAGTCTGGGACCCCTTGGGGGATGTCCACCTGCTGGCATGCCTGGCCAGCCTGGGTGAGGGGCTGATGGCTGTTTGCAGGCTGGCCAAGCCCCCCAGTGGGCACCCTCACCCCATGGGGGTGTGGCCAGCCTGGGTGAGCGGCTGAGAGCCATTTTCAGGCTACCCACAATCCCTTCAGGATTCAGGTCCCTAGTGGGGTTCCTGACCAGCCTGGGTGAGGGGCTGAGGGCCGTTTTTAGGCTGCCCACAGCTCCCATTGACCCAATGTCCCAGTGAGGCTGGCTGGAATCAGGTTTCTGGGGTTTATTTATTTTCTATAATTGAAACTTTGTTGCCTTGAGCTTAGGCCTACTCAGGCAATGAAGCCTCCTGTTTGCTTCAACTCCATGGCTTCTTTAATTGAAACATTATTGCCTTGAGCAGAGGCCCGGCAGACCTAGGCAGGCAGTTTCAATTCCATTGCTGGTGCAGTGGAAGCCTCCTGTTTGCTTTAGCTCCATAGCTACCGGCTGCCATCTTGGCTGGGTCAGTTTGCATACAGCTGCTCTGATTGGCTGGTGGGCGTGGCTTAGGTGTAATGGAGTGAGGGTCAATTTGCATATTACTCTTTTATTTAGATATATGTTCATCTCAATATTTTATTTATATTTTATCCTCACCCGAGGATATGTTGATTTTTATTTCCATTCGCCTGAAAAACCTCTTTCCATTGATTTTTTTTTTTTTTAGAGAGAGGAAGGGAAAGGGAAATATCAATGTGAGAGAGAAACATTGATTGGGTTGCCTCCCATACACATGCTGACCTGGGATCGAACCTGGAGCCTGGGTATGTTTCCTAGAATCAAACCCCTAACCTTTTGGTATATAGGGACAATGCTCCAGCCAACGGAGCCACCAGGCCAGGGCTTTTATTTCTTTACAAGAAGCCTGGTGCACGAATTTGTGCACAAATGGGATCCCTTAGCCTGGACGGAAGTCAGGGCTGGTGGGCCAGGGGGAGGGACCGTGGGAGGTTGGCTGTGGGAGTGCACTGACCTCCAGGGGGCAGCTCCAGTGTTGAATGCCTGCCCCCTGGTGGTCAATGCGTGACATAGCAACTGATCATTTGGTCGACCAGTCATAACGGTTATTTAGGTTTTTATATGATTGCCTAGAGGCCCAGTGCATGAATTAGTGCACAGATGGGGCCCCTCGAGGTGGCCTGCAGAAGTCGGGCCTCAGCTTGTGTCCCCAGCCTTGCAGGCCTGGCAGCCCTGCCTGCCACCCCGCCTTGGCCTGGTGCCACCCCCTTAACCTGCTCCACTGTCCCGCCTGTGGGTTGATTAATCAGGACTGGGTCCCCTGCTGCCACTGCTGATCGCTATCTGCAGGGTGATGGTTGGGGCAGGGTCCCCCGCCCCCTGCCTGGCTTAAAGGACTAGTGCTTCATAGAAAGTTCTTTGATCCTTTTATATTTCCTTAGATTTACCTTACTCACAGTTTTCATGTGAATGCTACTTACTCTCTCCATTATTTAAACCAGTGGTGGGGAACCTTTTTTCTGCCAAGACCATTTTGATATTTATGACATCTGTGAGCCATACAAAATTATCAACTTAAAAATTAGCTTGCTATATTTGGTCAAACATTTCATTAAATCCCCCCTAATGCCTTGGTAGGGCCAGACCAAATGATTTCATAGGCCTTATGCAGCCTGTGGGCCAGACATTCTCCACCCCTGATTTAAAGTATGGTTTGGGCCAAATGCCATGCTTGAATATTGTTGGTGAATTCTCGCAGGTTTTAGACCTAAAGATCTATTAATCTCTTGGAGAAGAAAATAGAAAATAGCCATGATCATACAGCCATGTCCATGTCTCAACACACACATACATTTTACATGATTACTTTTTTTTTCAGAAGGAAGGAATGGTATTGAATGTTATTGAATGATAATTTATACATTTTATTTCTGAAAGAAAAGAGAATGGAAAAGAATATTCCAAATATTTTTTCACTTTAGGTCCTTATGTGATACTCTTCAGAGAAAAATGGTTAAACAAAGTTGATATTTTTTTAATTGATTGATTTTAGAGACAGACATCAATTTGATTTCCTACTTATTTATTTGTTCATTGGTTGATTCTTGTCTGTGCCATGACCAGGGGGTTGAAATTGAAACCTTGGTCTATCAAGAGGACGCTCTAACCAACTGAGCTACTTAGCCAGGGCTGAGATTATATATATATTTTTAACTTTATTGTTCATACTAGGGGCCTGGTGCACGAAATTCGTGCATGGGGGGGGGGAGGGTCCCTCAGCCCAGCCTGCCCCCTCTCATAGTCTGGAACCCCTCAGTGGATGTCCTATGATGGTACCAGTCTGCCAGGCGCCTTTTGTGTGTGTGTGTGTGTGTGTGTGTGTGTGTCGCCACTGGGGACCTGCCCCCAGCCGCATCTGAGGCTCGGAGCAGTCCTCCTGTGTGTGTCTACCTGCCTGGGGCCTGCCCCCAGGCTTGGAGCAGGCACCCCCTCTATGTTGATCTCTCAGACTCTTGCCCTCCCCTGCATGTTGTTCTCTTTTTTTGAGCTGTGGTCAGGGCTGGGTGCTGCCTACCTCCCAAGCTTGCCTACTGCCCATCTTCCTCCATTCACCAGGAAGCAGGGAAAACCCCGCCCCGTGGTCAGGCCAGCCTTTTCCTGCTCCCTGATATCCGGAAGAGACCTGGGGAGCCGCCAAGCAGGCCCCCAGCCCCCAAGAGCTTGCTTTCCCGCTCCCCAGTGCCCCCCAAAGGGCCTGGGGAGCCGCCAAGCAGGCCGCGAACTCTTTCCCACTCACCAGTCCCCTGCTGCCTTCCTTTCCCACTCCTCGGTGCCGCCAAGGAGTCTGGGGAGCTGCCAAGCAGGACTCCAGCCACTTCACCTTGCTTTCCTGCTCCCCGGTGCCCCGCAAAGGGCCAGGGAAGCCGCCAAACAGGCCCCTGACCCCCACTGCCTCTTTCCCACTCCCCAATTCCCCTCAAAGGGCCTGGGAAGCTGCCAAGCAGGCCCTCGACCCCCGCCGCCTGTTTCCCGCTCCCCAATGCCCTGCAAGGGGCCTGGGGAGACGCCAAGCAGTCTGAGACCCCCCGCTGCCTCTTTCCCGCTCCCCGATGCCTCTCAAAGGGCCTGGGCAGGCGGCAAGCAGGCCCCTGGCCCCCACCGCCTCTTTCCCGCTCCCCGGTGCCCTGCAAGGGGCCTGGGAAGCCGTCAAGGAGGCCGAGACCCCCCACTGCCTCTTTCCCGCTCCCCGATGCCCCGCAAAGGGCCTGGGCAGCCGCCAAGCAGGCTGACAACCCTGCCGCCTCTTTCATTCTCACGGGTCCTGGATCCTGCACTGTTCCGCCCTGCAGCCACTTTGTGTACTCAGGAGGTCCCTCAGCCCGGCCTGTGCCCTCTCACAGTCTGGGACCCCTCTGGGGATGTCCACCTGCTGGCGTGCCTGACCAGGCTGGGTGACGGGTTGATGGCTGTTTTCAGGCTGGCCAAGCCCCCCAGGAACGTCCCTCACTCCATTGGGTTGTGGCCAGCGTGGGTGACGGGCTGATTGGCGCTTTCAGGCTTTAAGGCTGCCCACAGCTCCCACTGACCCAATGTCCCAGCAAGGCTGGCTGGACACAGGTTTCTGGGGTTTGTTTATCTTCTATAATTGATACACTGTTCCTTTCAGCCGGCTAACGAAGCCTCCTCTCTGCTTCACCTTGCAGCATCTATAAGACAGTGTTACTCTTAGGCCTGCTGTTTCCTTCAGCTCTGGAGGATTCTATAATTGTTATTTTGTTTCAAACTTGTGTTTCGCTAGAGCCAGTTTAAGCGGAGCGGGCCGCAGTTTCACTTTCACTCCTGCTGCGATGGAAGCTGCCGTTTACTCAGGTCCGTGAGTGGTGGCCGCCATGTTGACTGGGCTAATTTGCATACAGTCGCTCTGATTGGCTGGTGGGTGTGGCTTATCCCGCCTCGGAGAAACGATTAATTTCAATATTACGCTTTTATTAGGTAAGATTATTACAGTTGTCCTCCCCCCCCCATAGCTTCCCTCCTCCCAGTTTTCACCCCACCCTCTGCCCTTACCCCCCCACTGTCCTCCTCCATAGGTATACAATTTTTGTCCAGTTTCTTCCCACACTCCCAACACCCCTTTCCCCCTGAGAATTATCAGTCCACTCCCTTTCTATGCCCCTGATTTTATTCTATTCACCAGTTTATTCTGTTCATGAGTTATTTTTTTTTATTCACTTGATTTTTAGGTTCACTTGTTAACAGATATGTATTTGTTGTTCATAATCTTTATCTTTACTTTTTCTTTTTCTTCCTCTTCTCAAAGCATACCTTTCAGCATTTCATATAATATTGGTTGGGTGGTGATGAACTCTTTTAGCTTTTTCTTGTCTGTGAAGGTCTTTGTCTGACCTTCAATTCTGAATGATAGCTTTGCTGGGTAAAGTAATCTTGGTTGTAGCTTCTTGCTATTCATCACTTTGAATATTTCTTACCACTCCCTTCTGGCCTGCAAAAGTTTCTGTTGAGAAATCAGCTGACAGTCGTATGGGTGCTCCCTTGTAGGTAACTGACTGCTTTTCTCTTGCTGCTTTTAAGATTCTCTCATTGTCTTTTGATCTTGGCATTTTAATTATGATGTGTCTTGGTGTGGTCCTCTTTGGATTCCTTTTGTTTGGGATCCTCTGTGCTTCCCGGATTTGTAAGTCCATTTCTTTTACCAAGTAGAGGAAGTTTTCTATCATTATTTCTTCAAATATGTTTTCAATATCTTGCTCTCTCTCTTCTTCTGGCATCCCTATAATTCTGATGTTGGTATGCTTGAAGTTGTCCCAGAGGCTCCTTACACTATCTTCATATTTTTGGATTCTTTTTTCTTTTTGATTTTCCGGTTGGGTGTTTTTTGCTTCTTCATATTTCATATCTTTGACTTGATTCCTGCGATCCTCTACTCTGCTATATTATTCTTTATTTCAGATAGTGTATGCTTAATTTCTAGCTGGTCCTTTTTCATATCCTCGAGGGTCTCACTAAATTTATCGGCAGTCTCTAAAATATCCTTGACAAACCTTATAACCTTGGTTTTGAATTCTATATCCAGTCATTTGCTTTCCTCCATTTCTATCATTTGTGACATGTTTCTTTGTCTCTGCATTTTTGCTGCTTCCCTGCGTTGATAGAGTGGCTTTCTGTGCTAAGTGTCCTATAGGGCCCAGTGGCTCAGTCTCCTCAATTACCTGAGGTGGATACTCTTGGTGCACTGCTTTGTCGGCTTTGTGCACAGTCTTGTTGTAGCTAAGCCTTGTTGCTATTGGTATCACTGAGAGGAATTGACCTCCAGGCCACTTGGCTGTGAGAATCAGCTGTGTCTATGGTGGGAGAACTTCTATGCTGGAGACATATATTTTTAAACATGAGTTGGCCGAAGTATGAAGGTAAAGATAGTCCTAAGAAACATTTGAAAATGTGAAGTAGGAAATTTTTTAAATGTGCTACAAGCAATGGGTGCAAAAAGGACATTGGTATATTATTTGGAATGACAAAAAGGAGGAAGATGATGTACAGAAAGCCCCTCAGGAAAAAGTATGAATGTATATCTATTGTAAAATTGGTTCCCAGTTTACAGGGCTAAAGAGCACTTAAAATAATGAATGATTGTAAACTTTTCTGTAAACTTAATTGAAAGAAATGGAAATGGGGTGGGGATGTCCTAAAATTTTAGTCAGAGAGAACAAAGTGAATGAAGTCCTTAGAAAATTACATAGATTGAAGAAAAGACTTAAATTTGAAAATGGCTGCCTTCTAACAGTTTATCCTCAAAACAAATTAGTGTCTTACTGACTTCTATTATTAAATTAACTTTCTTCCTGTGAACCTGGTTGAAAATGTTGCTAGATTTTTATCATCACACTTTACAAACAGGTTTGCTATTGTCCATAATGTGATATAATAAAATCTGAATGTTCTGTGTTAATTAAAGAAAACCAGAATGCTACCTTATCATTTCTTGAGGTTTAAATAGTCTTATCTTTTAAATAGACCTATCTTTAAATAGACCTATCTTTAATTGGTTTAAAAAGCAATTAAGCTTTCTAAACTATATGTTGCTCATATACAGGAAAATAGCTTATCGACAATTTTAATTGATAGAATGTAAGAGCACCTTTCTTTTGACTTTTGACTATTTCTCCATTGTTTAAAAAAAAACAAAAAAACATTTTTTTAATTGGAATGATGAATTATATATGATCACTTTAAAATACATTACATAGTTGACTTTATTTTCTTTCTACAATATAATCTTGTTCATTTAGTTCTGTATTATGTGGGAGAATATAACATATACTTACTATGTTTTATGTGTTTAATGCAGTTCAATAACTTTCGGAAACTACCTCGAGTTCTTAGTATCATAGTTAGGGGATTTTGGTTTTTGTTGTTTGGATATTACAGTGAAGGGTGAGTTGAAGGAGTGAGCAGAAGCAAAAGGACTTATTTTGAGTACTTGCAGTCCTATACTTATTATCTTTCATTCATTTTAATAAAAAACGTATTTTTGTTGATTTCAGAGAGAAAAGGGGAGGGAGGGAGGGAAGGAGGAAGCGGGGGGAGAGAGAGAGAGAGGGAGGGGGAGAGAGAGAAAGAAAGAAAGAGAGAGAGAGAGAGAGAGAGAGAGAGAGAGAGAGAGAGAGAGAGAGAGGTGATGAGAGAGAATCATTTACTGGGGATCGAGCCGGCAACCACTGAACCACGCCAGCCAGGCCTCATTTTCCTTTAAGACACTCATCTCTACCTCTCTTCCAATAAATTGTATAAAGCTGGATGTCTCAACACAATCAGGAAAGTTTAGGAGCAGTGGGAGATGTGCTTTTATTTATTCATCAAAGCGTAATTGCAGAAAAGCATCAGGGACAAGTACTTACATATACAGGAATATATCAAAAGTTCTCTCTAGTAATTGTGATAGTTTTACATTGTGACCTTACCAGTTAGGTTTATCATTAAATACAAGGCTACACTATTTGAGTTATTTTTTTAAGAATTGTTTACCCCTTAGCATTTTTAGTTAAGACTATAATAGTAGAAAGTAAGTAAATTAGTATCTGATTGGATCCATTAGATTCAAGAATCTGGTTTTGATTATTAGAAGGCAATGATTGAGAGTGAAATTGGCATACTAAGAGTGCTCCAAACAGGTTCATCTTTTTAAAAGAAATTTTTTTGTTCATTTGTACACAGGAATAATTTTTCATTACCAATTAAATGTTCTCTTTTGAGAAAGAAAATGGTGCCTTATATATGAGAACTGTTGTAACAGGCCACAGACAAAAACAAGATCATTATGAACTCATAAAATACCAAACATCATCAGCTGGCTAATATGAATGATAACTACTGTCTTAAGTCCTAAAATTGCCCCCATTTTTCTAACAGCATCCAATCTAGAACTAACCTCTGTTTTGTTAGTCCCTCCCCCCAAAACTTCCAACAAATCTCACGTGCTAGAATAGATTCTTTCTAATACCCTCTTCCTGAGCTTCCCCACTGATGTCATGGTGTGTGTTCTTCCTTTCTGTAACAAGTAACGAGCCCAACGTGTTCTACTATGGGTGTGTTTCTGGTGGTCTTTGGCTGGAAGGTTTTGACACTTTCCTTAAAGATATTTCTTAAAATACAAATTATTTCTCCAACATTTAGGACTTGAATGCTTTGTTAGCGCGCTCTCTCTCCCTCTCTCTCTCTCTATATATATATATATAGATATATATATATATCTATATATATAGATATATAGATATATAGATATATATATATATCTATAGATATATATATATATGTATTAATTATAGGCCTGATGCAGAGGGTGTGTCCCTCACCCAGGTCTGCCCCCTCTCACAGTCTGGGAGCCCTCAGGGGTGGAAGGCAACACCCCTATCACACTTCTGCTGCTGCCACTGCTGGCAGCACAAGCCTTCGCTGCCCTGGATACCTGAGCCTCGGGCTGGCCCTGGGCAGCTGCCATCCGAGGCTTGCTTCCCCCAGGCATCAGCTGGGCAGCCAACATCTGAGGCTTGCCTGTGCCTTGGGTTGGCCCTGGGTGGCTAGGGGCCTGAGGGGACTAGGGGACTCCAGAGGCAGGCGCACAGAGCAACTGGACCCACCTGGGAGCGGGCCCGGCTGTGCCACATGCCTGCCACCCTGGTGGGGCTGAGAGGACTGGGCGCCCCCATCTTGTGGCTGTAGGTGCCGCCTTCTTTGAGGGTGTGGCAGTCAATTAGCATATCCCCTCTTTATTGGCTGTGGGTGCCGCCATCTTGTGAGGGCATGATGGTCAACTAGCATATTACCTCTTTATTAGATAGGATATTTTCAGTTCACTATATTAGCACCTACTGCCAAATATTTTGATAGTTGTTAAGTTAATAAGGATAAATAAGATACTGTCTGTACCCTATAGGAGATTTCAAACTTAGCAATTGATATATTTTCATATAATAACAGTGAGTCTGATCTATTTATAAATTTATTTTCTTTATAGATTATTCATTTTTCCCATATTTCAACTGAAAGCCAGAATGCTTGAGAATTTGATAATTTTGTATAAGGTACAGAATTCTAGTTACTTTTGTCTATCTTGACAAGAGTTAAATTTTTGGGATTTGCTCACATAAACTCTACAGGGTATTCATAACATTATATAACAACCTCTTTCTTAGAATATGTGTATGTGTGTGTCAGAAAAGGAGACAAAGAAGAGACAGAAAGAGACATTTTGTAACTTAGGCATAATGATTTATACAGGGTCACCTACCTGGTGATCATTTATGATGATAAGTTGATATATTATGTGCCTTTTCTAAAATAATTTCTGGAATTACTATTAGTTTCAACATATGCACCAGGATATATCTCCACAAGTCGTTTTCTGTAAGATGTAACAGTTTTTTAATTCAGTCTGTTCACTTCACACAAAGCAGAGGATGAATTTTAAAGTGTTTTTTAGTTTCATTCCTTGGCAAATAACCTTGCCAAGTCGTCTTGTATTCCAAGGTAAAAATTTCCAACAACAGCAGATAATTCTTTACAAGCTTGATATAGAAATGTTTGACTTAAATCTTTTAAGGTTATTAGGATGAGAAAACATTAAGCTGTCAATAATCTGAAAATAGCTTGCTGAAATTTTATACTAACTCACTCTTAGGTAGTCTTTGTCACTATTCCTGGATAATTATTTGTGGAAGCTATTACACAAATGGTTGGTTCTATCAATTAAGTCATGTTTACTCAAAATGAATGTATAGTATCTTTTGCTAGCACAGAATGAGAGATTATATAAAGAAAAAGTTATTTCAGTATTTAAACAGTGCTAACTGCCCTTAACAATAGCTGTCTCTAAAATGTATAACTATCTTAACTAATAAAAGCGTAATATTGAAATTAACTGTTTCTCCGGGACGGGGTAAGCCATGCCCACCAGCCAATCAGAGTGACTGTATGCAAATTAGCCCAGCCAACATGGCGGCCACCACTCACGGTCCTGAGTAAACGGCAGCTTCCATCGCAGCAGGAGTGAAAGTGAAACTGCGGGTCAGCTCCGCTCATCCTCAAGCAAAACACGTGTTTGTAACAAAATAACAATCATAGAATCCTTCGGAGCTGAAGGAAACAGCAGGCCTGACCTGAGCACTAAGTAACATTGTGTCATTATAGATGCCGCGTGGCCAGGTGAAGCAGAGAGGAGGCTTCCTTAGTAGGCCAGCTTAGAGGAACAGCATCAATTATAGAAGATAAACAAACCCCAGAAACCTGTGTCCAGCCAGCCTTGCTGGGACATTGGGTCAATGGGAGCTGTGGGCAGCCTTAAAGCCTGAAAGCGCCAATCAGCCCGTCACCCACGCTGGCCACAACCCAATGGAGTGAGGGACGTTCCTGGGGGGCTTGGCCAGCCTGGAGACAGCCATCAGCCCATCACCCAGCCTGGTCAGGCACGCCAGCAGGTGGACATCCCCAGAGGGGTCCCAGACTGTGAGAGGGCACAGGCCGGGCTGAGGGACCTCTCGAGTGCACAAAGCGGCTGCAGGGCGGAACAGTGCAGGATCCAGGACCCATGAGTATGAAAGAGGCGGCAGGGTTGGTGGCCTCCTTGACGGCTTCCCAGGCCCCTTGCAGGGCACCGGGGAGCGGGAAAGAGGCGGTGGGGGCCAGGGGCCTGCTTGCCGCCTGCCCAGGCCCTTTGAGAGGCATCGGGGAGCGGGAAAGAGGCAGCGGGGGGTCTCAGCCTGCTTGGCGTCTCCCCAGGCCCCTTGCAGGGCATTGGGGAGCGGGAAACAGGCGGCGGGGGTTGGGGGCCTGCTTGGCGGCTTCCCTGGCCCTTTGTGGGGCACCGGGGAGCAGGAAAGCAAGGTGAAGTGGCTGGAGTCCTGCTTGGCAGCTCCCCAGACTCCTTGGCGGCACCGGGGAGTGGGAAAGGAAGGCAGCAGGGGACTGGTGAGTGGGAAAGAGTTAGTGGCCTGCTTGGCGGCTCCCCAGGCCCTTTAGGAGGCACTGGGGAGCGGGAAAGCAAGTTCTTGAGGGCTGAGGGCCTGCTTGGCGGCTCCCCAGGTCTCTTCCGGATATCAGGGAGCAGGAAAAGGCTGGCCTGACCACGAGGCGGGGTTTTCCCTGCTTCCTGGTGGCTGGAGGAAGATGGGCAGTAGGCAAGCTTGGGAGGCAGGCAGCACCCAGCCCTTACCACAGCTCAAAAAAGATAACAACATGCAGGGGAGGGCAAGAGCCTGAGAGATCAACATAGAGGGGGTTCCTGCTCCAAGCCTGGGGGCAGGCCCCCAGCAGGTAGACCCACACAGGAGGACTGCTCCGAGCCTCAGATGCGGCTGGGAGCAGGTCCCCAGTGGCGACACACACACACATACACACACACACACAAAAGGCACCTGGCAGACTGGTACCATCATAGGACATCCACTGTGGGGTTCCAGACTGTGAGAGGGGGCAGGCTGGGCTGAGAAACCCCCACCCTCCCCCCATGCACGAATTTTGTGCACCGGGGCCCTTTGTTATTATATAATTACAAATTAGAAATGTGATTTTTGAAATAAATGTGATTTATTGAAATAATTGTCTACTTTTGTCATATTAAGACTTCCACAAACACAATTTATATTTTCTTGTGTCTATATGCTATTTGGGCTAGTGACAAATAATCTGAGATGTTGGCAGATGGGCGAAAATAATGTCATCCTTTATAAATATGACCAGCCATTAACTATTTAGGTTTAGTTTGTAAGACTGTTCTTTTATATATAAAACTAGAGCCTCAGCATGCGATTGAAATCTCGCAAAGAGGCACTCCATGGGGGGCCAAGGAGGCCAGGACCTGTGCCTGCCCCATGTAGCACCAGCCTCTGTGTCTGCTGGGGTGGGGGCAGGCGCTCCTGTGTGTTGTGTCTCCACTCTGGCGTGCCCCTAGCCCAGCCTTTCCATGTCTGCTGGGGTGGGGAGCGGCATGCTATCCCCTCCTGCCCACCTGCACAAAGCTCCTCCTGGGCAGTTGTGATGCGGCCTCCTCCTGAGTGGTCCTGATGCTCGGCTAATTAGCATATTCCTTGCTTTATAGATATAGAAGTCTTTTAATATTATTCCTTACAATATGACTCAGTTTAATTAGTTTGGAATATCAAAACACAATTTTTTAGACCTAATTTCTTATCAAGTCTTTTCTGGAGATATTTTAATTTTTTTAATGAATTAATAGTGTCTTTAATGAAAACGTGTTAACTCTTTTGAATTAGTGTTTCAAGTTTCTTCAGATAAATCCCCAGAAGTGGAATTGCTAGGTCATAAGGCAGTAAATGGTGATGGAAAGAGACATGACTTGGGGTGGTGAATGTGTAATACAATACACAGATGATGTAACATAGAATTGTTCACCTGAAATCTATATAATTTTATTAACCAGTGTAACCCCAATAAATTCTATTAAAAAATGTGTTAACTCTTTCTAGCATATGAGCCTTGGTTTATACTTGCAAGGAAAATACTACTAAATAAACATATACTTCAGTGTCTCAAAAATTCAAGTAAACTCAAATCAAAGCATAGAAAGTTCACTATTTTACCTCTGTTGCAGGACTTATAAAAATAGCAGTCTTACTAAAAGTGTGTTAGTACTTTACTTCTTTACACCCTGGTGTCATAAAGCAGCTGGTTATACTATACTTATAATAGTAAGAAAATATGAATATTTTATCTATTTTTCTTGAATTTAACTCAGTGAAAGGAAAACACAGACCAAGTAATAACCAATTTTGCTTTGTTAAAATAATTTAATGAGAAATTATTCAGCTAGGTTTGCATTTTATTCATATTTTGAAGTCCCAGACTTTTGAGAAGTCTGTTTTATTAAAACTTTATTCATTAGACATAGTTTTAAAAAGAAATAGAATTTTTGGGTGCTACTACATCACACACATTAGGATAGCTACTATTAAAACAAAACACAGAAATAACAAATATTGGTGAGGATGTAGAGAAAATGGAACTCTTGTGCAATGTTGGTGAGAATGTAAAATGACATATCTGCTATGGAAAATGCTATGGAGGTTTCTCAAAAATAAAAACAATTACTGTGATCCAGCATTTCAACTTTTGGATACATATTCAAAAGAATTGAAAGCAGAAACTGTATGAGAGATTTATACACTCATATTCATTCATAATAGCATATTAACAAGAGCCAAAAGGTGGAAGCAAATCATGTGCCCATTAAGAGATGAATGGATAAATAAAATGTGCTATATATAAAAATATAATTTCATTCATTAGTATAAAGGCTCACTACTTTAATTAGTACAGTATTCTCCTGGAGAAAAGGAAGAAAATGACAAATTCTTTTTGCATAACCTAAATAGCTATATGTTTAATTAGTCTATTGATATAGATTCTAAAATTCCTCTTACTGGAACTTTTTTCCCCCCCAGGAGTTTCTTATGTGATTTTGTGACACTTTTATTCTTTGTTCTAAATGGACTTTTCTCTAGATAAGGCATTCTTTTTAAGAAATATATGCTATTCCAGGATAGGAAAGTAAAATAAATATTCTTCTTTTTTAAATATGATAATGAATATAAAATATGGTCCCTGACTTCTAGGGGCTCAAGTTGGGCAAAGAAGAATAGAACCACAAAAGATTTTCCGTACAATATGGACAGTGTTACGACGCCCAGAGGAAGGAGCCGTTGATCCTCGGCAGTAATTTCTAAAGCAAGAACCACCATTTACTGCTCTTGCTTTGTTCTCTACCCACATTGGAGCCTTAGTATTTTCATTCTAACATTTTTGTGTTTTTCCATTTAGAATATTTGTTTTTTCCATACTTTTGCTTGACATTGTCAAAAGAATTTTGCCTTATCTGATCTTATTCAATTTCACTCTCCAGTTGCTTTGGGTCATCTAACAGCTTGACACACAATAAATGAAATGAACAACTAAGCAAAAGGAGCAAATATACAATTCATCCCTAGCTTTTTCTCAACAACAGTATCATTCTCCCAAATAGATAGCACCTTCTTCTGTATCAGGCAGAAGGCATCAAGTGATCAGAATCATTATGCAAAACGTGAACACAGGAACTTACTGTCTAGAATGAGGGTAAAAGTGTGCTTGTCTATGTGCATGAACTGGTTTGCTGGTTGTTTTTTTTGTTTTGTTTTTTTTTAAAGGTAAAGCTTGTATAACCTTGGAACTTTTTCCTGAAGATGTTAATAGGCAGTAACTTATTTATCTCAAGTTCCAAAAGTGTCCTTTCTCTAGTTTTCCTAAGGTGTTAATTAATATATTGCTAATAAAGGAGATAGATCTCCAGTCTGCAAATCATAGAATTTTGTGCTTTAGTGTATACTCTAGCTACTGGTAGAGGCATATTCACCTACACACATGTGCACATACACAGAGGCCTTGGATAGTCTGTGACTAGCAAAACTGATCCTGAAGCCAGGCTCATGACGTCATTATTAAGAAAGTAACAGTTAACTCGGGATAAAGGATTGTGGGTCACTTTTATAGCTGTGGTACAGACTTGTACAGGGACATTGTTTTCTATGGCCTTGTCCATGCCTGCTTACAAACTGCCATTATCAGTAGGGCTGACTTGCACTCCTCAATATTGAACATGCTACTAATCCTAGATTAATTTTATTTTTAATTTATCTCAAACTTCATGTTTTAAAATACTGACTACTTTTTTGCATATTAATCTTTAGTCAAGTTTCATAAGGATTGCTACATTGAAGGGTTGGTACATTTCTATAGTAGATAAAAATAGGCCAAAATCCATATGCACTTCATGAAATCATCTAAACTAATAAAAGCGAAATAGTAAAATTAACTGTTTCTCCGAGATAGGTAAGCCACGCCCACCAGCCAATCAGAGCGGCTGTATGCAAATTAGCCCAGCCAACATGGTGGCCGCCACTCACGGACCTGAGTAAACGTCTGTTTCCATTGCAGCAGGAGCGAAAGTGAAGCTGCGCCCACTCAGCTCAGCTCCGATTAAATTGGCTCTAGCGAAACACAGATTTGAAACAATCTAACAATCATAGAATCCTCGGGAGCTGAAGGAAAGAGCAGCCCGGGCCTCACCAGTAAAAGTAACAATTGTTTCATTATAGACGCTGTGAGGTGAGGCAGAGGAGGCTTCGTTAGTTAGAAGGCCGCCTTAAAGGAACAGTGTATCAATTATAGAAGATAAACAACCCCAGGCCTTAAAGGAACAGCATCAATTATAGGAGTTAAACCTTAGAAACCTGTGTCCAGCCAGCCTTGCTGGGACATTGGGTCAATGGGAGCTGTGGGAAGCCTTAAAGCCCCTCACCCAGGCTGGTCAGGCACGCCAGCAGGTGGACATCCCCAGAGGGCTCCCAGACTGCGAGAGGGCACAGGCCAGGCTGAGGGACCTCCCGAGTGCACAGAGCGGCTGCAGGGCGGGACAGCGCAGGA